>JACM01077741.1:0-24568 GCA_000787095.1 Periophthalmodon schlosseri
CCGCTAAAGGTCAGCCTACGTTACACTGTGGTTGAACAGAGTAAACAGATCTGATCAGAGAACTGCTCCGGCTGCACTGGGTGAAGGACAGCAGTTCCAATCCAACTTTTACATGATTGAGTGACTGCGTGATGACATTATTTGTTCTTCTATTGTGCCCTTTCTTCACGTTAATTGGCGCATTTCATCTCCTTAACAGTTTCTTCAAAAATTACACTTGATACAATCATCACAATCGTCAGATTTTTCCATTTCCTGCTATTACTTTTCACATATGTTACTCTTATAGTTTCTGAACAATAAGAATTATTTCAATTTATTTAAATAGAATAATTGGATTTTCCATTGACTTCAATTATAAAGTGCTCCACCCACTGGATACTTTACTCGGCACTTCTGCAGTATAAACAAATAACCACAGGACGGAGCCAAAGTGTCTCTCACTTACACTTCTACATAAAGCTGTTAACCTAAAACCTTTTAAAATCTTTCACTGTATCAATATTAACACTTCATAACACTTTAACTCTTAAACTCCATTAATCCTTCACTGTTTAGCTTTTTAACTGCTGCTCCTTAACACCTCTTTCATACAGACTTTTGCCTCAGTCACAGCCGACACTGGTTTCACTGATGCATGAGCAGATGTCATTGATGAATAAAGCAGCAGCTTTATTTATCAAAGGTGTCTGATGGTGCAGCTGTAAGATGAATACATGTACAGAAAATATGTATTCTGAATAGTCATTTTGAGTAACTGTATTCCAGTACAGTTACTTTCATTTGGTGGTATTCAGAATAGTTACTTTTCTAAATTAAAGGGAATACATGGCGGTGCTTCATTATGCAATTTTGGTATTGAACTGCACGTCCTTAGTAAGAAAAATAGACAACACAGCTTTAGCAGTGTGGGCATGAGTGATTTTTCATTTCTAAGTGGACATAAATGAATGCATAACAAAAAATAAAGCTGTTTGTAATTATATGACTATATGTTTTTTACACTATAATATAATGCAGCTCAGTGTAAAAGTATTTCAAGTACTCAAGTATTCTGTAACTATATATATTTTCAAAGTATTCTTCCCATCACTGGCTGTGAGGCACTGGCCTTGAGCTCTGAGGACCAGGGTTCAAATCCCGCTCGGCACATACGCTTCAACCTTGCAAGTTTTATTACCCAGCATGCCGTGCTCCACAGCTGGCACCAGTTAAACGTGAATATGTGAGTAGAGAAATCTACTTCAAACAAAAAGTTCTGAGAGTTCATTATGTCCTGTATAATCCGTAGTGTAGTGGTTACATCACACCTCTGGGAAACCTGAGGTTGCTGGTTTGTGTCTAATTTATATTTACATTGCATTTTCAAAACAAGTTGACCAAAGTGCAGTACACAATAATAGTTATAACACAGCAGTGAAATAGATACAAATCCCCCACAAAGCCACTCAAAACCACCCATGTGGCCACTGTTGAAATGGTCCCTCGCCACACACACATTTTCACACATCACACCTCAGAGGACACGAGCATTTCTCTACGATGACAATAAAGTGTATATTAGCCTTAATCTACTCTGTCTCCGTGGAGACAAGCAGGTGACACCGCCAGGCCAAGTAACTGGTGAGATCTGTGGAGAGGCAGGCCCACTTACAGGAAGAATGTATGTTTTTTAAGGTATTGTTGAGCAACAATAACATAAAAGCTAAATAGATATTTTTATTTAACGTTGTGCAGCAAACTCATGAGAATCCTTCTTGGCTTGCTCCTGCTGTGGACCTTTCATGGCAAAGCAATAATATTTCCATGAAGACTCGCCAGAAAAGTTATGCAGTGCACCCTTAAACATCATTTCACATACTCACTTCTGGTCAGTCTAAGTCACTGCTCCCCCTGCAGGATGATGCTGTCTGGACGTGAGTGGTAGATTTAGATGTATGATTTGAGGGGAGTGACTCTGATTCACTGTTCAAAGGAATCAACTCAAAATCTGCAAATTTACTGTCAGGAATTTATCCCCCAGTTTATTCGGGATTTCCTCGTCTGCTCCCAGAGAACGTTTATCATCTCAGGAAGATGAGACTGAAGACAACTCACAAGCTTTGTTTTTAATCCAAGGAGAAAAATTAACTGTAAATTCACAGTTTTGGACTCTTCCGGGTCTCGAGATCTCCCGCTCCCCAGACACTTCATCCAGTGAAATCCTGAGGTGTTCCCAGTAATACCTACCAGAAGCAGCAGAGCTCCTCTCTGAAAGCCCAGTAATTACAGAGATATAAACCATAAACCAGGTCAACAAATCTGCAATGGGACAGTTAAACAGCAAATTGCACCATAGAATTCTGACCTGTCCTCCAGCTGAGTTTAAATTGGAGATGGAACTAAAAATCTGGGTCAGAGTAGATGATGGATCAGAGTCAGTCCTTATATGGGCTCAATTGGACCCAACAATGTGGAGGAATATTCAAAACATCCATCCAGGAATCTGCTTACATCATCACTGTGAGACAATATATGCCAAAAATGTCCATACACACATGTACAGGTGAAGTGTCTCTGTTCACACACACGTACAGGTGAAGTGTCCCAAATGTACACACACACAGTGGGGATCAGGATGGGCATCTGGCACACAGGGATATATGAGGATGGGAGGGCATCTGACACAAAAGGATGCAGGAGGATGGGAGGGCATCTAACGCAGGGATATAGCGAGACACAAACACCTCCACCTTTTGAGGAGATCTCTGAGGGGACAGGAGGGCCTGCACAAGCTCTGTACTCATCTTTGTTTCTTAAGGCGATGCTTCACTGTCCGTGTTTAGGATATGCAGTGATCTGTCCCTTGCTGTTAATGGACTCTTGGGCCACCGCTAAATTCCACTTTGTTCTCCCTTTGATCTGAATCTCAAAGTTAAAATTCCCTGAAGAGAAACTGTTTTCCTAAAACATTAGCACAATAATCAAACCTCAGGAGAGTCTGGGGGCTGCTTCATCCCATCAGTGTGATGAACCTGTTTGAGATCTTCAGACAGAACGAGCCATGGAGCTCCAGTGTCTGGGTCCAGAGTCACCTCCACTGCACACTGCTGCACTCTCCTGAATTCTCCTGAACTCGCCATTGTTAAACTGTTTAACCTCCTGAGAGAGACTGAACAAGTCCCGGTCGGAGCACTGTCCACCCCTCCCAGGGACTCCAAGAAGGCCAGGTACTCACTGCTGCACTGCTGTTTGTCCCGTAGGACGTTACAACAGTGAGAGACCTGTCCCTGACCTGAAGGCACAGGGATGTAACCCTCTCGTTCACTGGGATGAACTCCAGCACGTGGCCACTGAGCTGTGGGGCAATAATTGAGCCCACACCAGCCCACCTCCAATCCCCGTGGACAATGCCAGAGAAATGGAGAGTCCAAGGAGATGGGTTCCAGAGCCCAATTTGTGCGTGGAGGTGAGGCCGACTACATTTAGCCGGTAATGCTCAATCTCCTGCACAAGCTCAGGCTCCTGACATTCCATGTCCGGAGATCCAAACGTCAAGCCCCCACCTTCGACTGCTACTCAGATCTCTCTGCACTGGCACCTTACGACTCCTCCTGCAGGTGATGGGTCCACAGGAGCACAGCCCCATGTTGCTCCTTTGGGCTGTGCTCAGCCTGACCCCATGGGGGGCACACCCATCCAGGATGGGGCCCCAGTGATGCCAATCCAGGGCGATGTAACTGACCATGTTGTTGAATTCATCTACTACCCACCTCTGGTTTTCATACTTAAGCTAATGGATTGATATCTGACTGGGTAACAGTTTTGATAACTCTATTCTGATTCAGGATACAGCAGATAAGGCGTATAGAGTTGAATGATTTGGGAAAATAATCAAATCTGATCTTTGTGACAAACATTGAAATTAGATTTCTTAATTATGTTTTAATGGTAGGATTCTGTTCAAAGTTCACATTTTAAAACATAGCATAAACGTTTGAGAGAAGATATGATAAGATATGAACTGCTAAAGTAATCCAAGAATCCCATGTGTTTCAGAACATGTTTGTAGAGGTCTAAACTAAAGGGTTAGCAGCGTTTACACAGAATAAGACCCCATGGCAACACAGGGAGGGCGTCTGACACACAAGGGTATTTCAGAGCATGTCTGTAGATACTACAGGGTTAGCAGGTTACATTATTACATAATGAGATTTTATACTGTGTAGTTTGCAGAGGTTACTTGCTTAAATAACTGCAGTCTTTACATTAAGCTAAATGTGACATTTTTCTTTGTAATTAACAATAACTCAATAATAAAAATCCACTAATCTTACAATACAAAACAATAATCTTATGCTATAAAATCTGAAAAGGGGAGAAGCAGTAAATTAAAGCAGTTTTCACACCCTCATCTGTTTGAGCAAAATTAATGTTTTTACATAAATATGGTAGATGTTTTAGCTTTAGTCATATTAAATTACACAAACTGTAGTGTCCATAAACCAGGAAGAGATTTGGTAGCAGCAGCAGCAGTAGTAAAAATAGTAGTAGTATAGGGCCTAGCAACACTAGCCTATAGCAGACAGTTGAGGATTTGAAGCTACTGAGGTGCCCTTGAGCAAATGCAGAACGAATGTTTCTTGGTTCAGTTTGACTTCCTTGTAACATTGGAAGGAGGGACCTGCTGTGCCCTGCCATCCTCCTATAACGAGTTTTGTCAGATGCCCCCCCATCCTCCTATATCCCTGTAGTGTTAGACTGAGATGGGGGCAGGTCAAATGTCTTTAGTTAATCTGCAGATGTTGTGCTGTGGTTGGATAAATATAGCAGGAGAATGGACCTTGTCACTAATAGAAATGATGAGGGAAAACATTTGTCGCACACATTTAAGCAACATTTTTTCCATACATTATTAAAATATTCTAATATTTTTCAAACAATATATGCAACAACAAAAACAAAAAATAAGGTATTAAGAACCCCCTCAATTACAGAAACAACACGGCATTTTCAAAATTTCCAAATTATCCATTATTCTTGGATATTTCAAAATAAAGCTCCTGTTTTCAGTTCAGGCGGTGACAGAGGCGTTGAGGGCGTTAGTCACGTGAGTATCACACAGTAAAGACGTGTCCTGCAGGAGAGAGACCAGCTCCACAGAGTCCTGAACTAAACCAGGACTACGATCCTTGACCAAAGACTGGACTGAAGGGTTTAGTCCATTATTTGGGACAAAAATAAATTCCTGGTTTTGAGAATGATCTGGGATCTGAACCAAAGTCTGAACCGGTTGAGGATTCTGCACTGGACTTGGACTGACATTAAGACCAGGATTTGGGACAGGATTTAGAAGACTGGGACTCTTGACTCTTGGATCAGGATTTAGACCAGGATCTAAACCAGGACTAGGACCAGGCCTGTTCTGGACTGGGTTTAGACTGTTTTTTCCGGAGGTCTTTTTGTCCTTGAATCCACTCAGTCTTGAGGCAAGAGAACGCTTGTTTGGAGGTTTCCGGATCTTCTTCCTCTCAGGGTCGTGCATGACTCCATGACGCTACAGACAGAAATTTTATAAATAAATAACATATTATGAATTTATTCAAATAATTAATGATTTCTGAATAATGTTATTAAAATGTTAGCATGTTTGTGCATGTTGATTGGAAAATGGGAGATTAAGTATTGCAACACTTATCTTCTTTACTTTTTTTGTAATCAAGAATACATGTTGCTGTATACTTAATTATTATGGGGATGGTCTATATGTAGGGCTATGTAGGTACCTTTTCCATTTATGGGGGTATCAGTACTTAGACCTGATTTTTGATTGCGGCACCTAGGGCTGGGTGATATGGGGGGAAAAACAGAATCAAGTTTTTTTTCCCCCCGATTTTTGATTCGATTTTTGATTTGATCTTCTTCCATCTTATTGAAAACTTAGACAGGCGGCCTTCAGGCATAAAGACGAGGGTGTCAGGATCACTACACTTTTTTATTTTGTGTTGATAGGACCAATATCCCCATGTAAACTTTAGAATTAGTTTGTACAGTATATTAAGCATAAAAGCATGGGCACGTTACCGCTAGCGACAGAAACACATGCACACATGCACTACCGCTACCGAAGAAACACGTGCGATGTCCGTGCGCTAAATTAAGTCTTAAATTTCACATTTTCATTTTGGATCAGAAAGAGGGAGGAGGAGCAGGGCAGACGGCACCGCACACACAGAGGCAGAGGGAAATGAACACTGGGCACTGGAATTTTAGTCAGATTATTTAGATTTAAGTCAAAACTTGGGAAACACAAGGACACATGAGGAGACATAAAGAAGAGATGTACTGTGGCCCTGACTCAGTGCTTTCACCTAAACAAGTGAGCAGTGACAAGTCTTCAGAACCACATGCTCTTACTGCCACACAACTGGCTGTAGACCTGTCAATTAAAATGCACCTGCCTTATCATCGAGACTGATCAAAGTTTAGAACGCGACCCATCGATCTTTCGATTTTTGGCACAGCTCTAGCGGCAACTAAACTGTACATTTTTTCTGTTCCAATTCCTACCTTTATTTTTACCTAGAAAGTGCCATGTTCATAAATAATTTTGCAATTTCGTAAAAAAAAAAAATTATTTGTATAGAAAAATATCAAATTTTCTGTAATGCTCCCCCATCATTCAATAAACTCGTCATTGTCAGAATTTCTTATTGGTACCAATGGTTCTATTTCATCAGATGACCACCAGAGTGCGGTGCTGAAAGCATTGACTGATTCCCCGTGCATGCGTGAAGCGAATCATTTAGTGCTTTCAGCACCGCCCTCTGGTGGTTATGCGAAATTGACAGAACCATAGTCACATTTGAAACTTTTGTTTTCTGGTACCCTACTGGTACCTTTTAACAGTGCCCTTTTGACGATTTGTGATGAAATTACCATCAGCACATCCCATTGTCCATGTAAAAGTCCATGTAAAACTCACCGTCAGACTCTGCTTCATGGAGAAGCTCCGGCCACAGCCCGGGTGAGGACAGGTAAAGGGGCGGAGATCCTCGTGGAAAGACCATATATGGCTCTGGAGGTTAAAGGCTGTGGTGAAGGTGCGGTCGCAGTCACCTCGGGGGCATTTGAGCACCAGACGCGTGTCGCTGTGAACGCGCCGGTGCAGATTCAGACTGGCCTGGTCTTTGAAGTTTCTAGAACACTCCTCACAGCTGAAACGTGCTCGGTGCTGCCCCCTCCTGTGAGCCGTATACTCCGTCCATGTCTTCCCCACAAACGCACAGCCCTCCTCCACACACGGGTAACCTCTGTGCACCTTCTCATGACGCTTCAGTTTACTCGGGAAGGTGAATCTCATTGTACAACCTTAAGATGGAATAGAACTTTATTCAAAAACTTTATTTACAACTATGATCTCATAGTAGATACATTCAATAGTTATCCTTGGGTTTCAAAGTGATGAAAAAATAGGACTGTTGAACTTTCCAGAGCAATTAACAATTTAAAACAAAATATATCTTTTGAATGGTAAAAAATGTTGCCTATAACAGGAATCTGAAACCCATGAATAGCAGCTCTTAACAGGAAAGTGAAGAGAGTAACACATATTCTAAACAAAATTGACATAAGAGGTTGTGTTCACAACATTCTACGCAACATAATTTCAGTTGGAGGACAGGGGCCTATATAACTCTATGGGTGCCACTGTTTTTGAAGGAAATATCCAAAATGAATGTCCAAAAATCTTGAACCTTATAGTTTTTCATTAGGGATTGGGTCCACAGTTTTGAAATAGGTCCTATATTACACAAAATTGACTCCTGTGAGCTTTTTCATGTTATAATGCTGTTACTTCCTCACAACATACCTGGAATTGTGTTTCGTTTCATTCACATGTTTGATTAATCCTGGATTATTAGCTCAAAATGCTCTGTTCCACCTTGTGATATCAGGAAGTGGCAGTTTTCAAGTTACCATCTACCTATACATGACGTCCAAGGTGGAACAGTGTTTTCAGTTTTAGAGAAGAACTCAGCCAAAATATGCAGGTTTTGTGTGTTAAACATGTGTGAATGAAACAAAACACAACTCCAGATATGTTTGTGATGAGGAAACAACATTATAACATAGATCAGAAAATAGCATAATAAGGGCTGTCATCTAGCTCAATTTAAACTATGCAGTTTTGTGTTGTCACAATACTAAAATTTCAAACTCGATTTCAATATTTGTTCTGGTACAGCTCATGATCATTCTAAAGCTATTCAGGAAAGGTTCATTTCTGTCCTGTGAATGTAACTTTTTTATTATTGATACCTGCTCAAATGAGTATCTAGTTGTGATACAAGTTTTGGTATTGATTAGTATCTGATTTTCAATACAGTCAATATTTTTGACAACCCTAGTTTAGAATGTCATGATGTTACGTGAACCCAACCAACAGAAACAAAGAAATACAACAGACATTTATTTACCTTCAAAAGTGCATTGATATGGTGGTAGTTTCTCATGTTGTTCGCACATGTGGGACTTGAGCTGTTTGTTCTTCTTGAATCTGAGTCCACAGTCCTCAAACTCGCAGACATACATACGCGGCTCTTGTGTGTCACGATGGAATCGGTCGATGTGGCGGAGGCGGTTGGAGTTTGTGGTGAATGCTTCGCTGCAGCCGTCCTCGGTGCAGGGGAACGGCTTGTCTCCAGTGTGGATCAACTCATGACGTGCCAAATGGTACGGGCTGCAGAAGGACTTACCTGGAGATGTAAACAAAAAGAAGTCAGGTTTAAGGGGTAAGGAATATAGTTAAGACTAATTGTGCCTTTAAAATGTTCCTTTCTGTGTGGAGTTTGCATGTTCTCAGTGCGTCTGGGTGGATTTCCTCCAGGCACTCCGGCTTCCCCCATCAACCCAAAACATGCACAACAGGTCAAATCCTCCAGCTACGGTGTTTCTGACAAAGACTAGCTCAAGATCTGGAGATGGGTCCCACTGCTCCTGAGAGGTTTAACTCGGAGACACTGAAGGACGGGTCAAATGCAGAGAATGCCTGTTTTAAAAGTGCAATGTGTAACTTTTTTTGGTGAAGGATCCAGCAGCTGCTTGTCTATCTCAGTGGAGACAAGAAGGTTACAGATCAGAGTCAGACATAAGTAAGAGTACATGTTTTCCAAGGTGATCTATAAAAAATCTCTGAAATAAATGGATTATATATTTAATACCATACTGTGTAACATTCAGACTCCTGGCTCCTGTCCTGTCTGCTTCTCCAAAACTGCTCAATTGCCCATTTATTACAGATTCTTGAACAATAACAACTTGGCATATGAGGAACATATTTTATTTAGCCTGTTACATTTCTTCAAGCAGCAATAGGGTCAATATTTTTTTATAAGTTAGAAAGTAAATCAAAAACTAAAGACGTACAATAGAATTTATATATGGAGTTTACGGTTCAAGCAAATAGTACTGTACATTAGCCCTTTTGTAACCCTCTTCAGGTTGTCTCACTTCTTTAGTGAATGTCACACTTTTTCATTGATGCCACATTAATTATGTGCAATACTTTTGTTATCCGAATCTGTTTCTGTGCGATTAATGACTGATAAAAATTGTAAATCATAAGGTGTTATTTTTTTCCAGAGTCCCTCCATGCACCTGTTTTTCTGCCATTTGAGCTGGTCTCACTTACCGCAGCCCTGGTATCCACACGTGTGCGGCTTCACTCCCGTGTGTTTACATAAATGTGCATCTAATTTCCACTGTTTGTTATACGCAGCGAAACAACCTTGAAAGGAGCAGATGAACCGCTTATGTTTCTCCGTTTTAGTCTCCATTTCCACTCAAAAATCCGTCAAAATCCAGTAATATTTGTCTGAAGTCATAAACACCACGTTTTAGCTTTCATGACAGCGATACTTCCTGCGATTCACAGACGTCACTTCCGGTATATTAATAAATTCGAGATCTTCAGCAAAATAGTGTAAAAACAATTGTTATCTAATTACACCAACATGGACACTCCATTCAATAAATAGAACAGATAATTTACATAGAAAAATATAGAAAAGGCACAAGATTAACTGTCAAGAATACAAATGTTTGACTCATAAAACTGTTTACTATTCAGAAAGTATACTTAATTTTCATTTTAAAATATAATTTTTTGTTTTATGGTTCAATTTCTAATATAATCTAACTTTTTCTTTTCTAACGTCCTCTTCCGGTAGTGTACGTGAAATCCGGATGTGACGTATGACCCTCAGATGTTTTGGTGATTTGCAACTTGTTCGCGAGCTAAAGTAGGTTTTGCTTAAATTAAACGAGAATTACTACGCATAAATTACTGAAAATGTCCGTGCAGACCTTATTGCACAGCCTTTTTCACTACATGGCGTAATTGCAGGCCAAATAGTTCGTTTCTAGTCATGATTTTGGCCTGTAAATAACCTTAGCTTCACAGGCTAGCTGCTTCTGCTGTCTGGGAAACGTTTAGTAACATCACTTTCCCCTATATTTCTAATCAATATATTAATAACCTATTCATTATAATCCCTCAATGTATCTGTATAATTATAATTTGTCCAAAACAATACCACTACGTTGTACTGGAAATAACCCAACGCATGTAACATCTGTATTCAGCTTTATGGACCAAATTAACTTTTTATTGTTGAATTAACAGGCTGTTTTTTTCATTTTGTGTTTTCAGAATCAAGTTGATATAAAAAAACATTGCTCTACTGAGAACGTCCAGTCGTCACAATGGTAATTCAAAGTATTTAAATTGTACTACAGTGTAATACCTGCACACTTTTATTATAGTTAAATATCTTTTCTTGAGTACTACTGTTTTGAATAAACTGGATTCAATATTATCCATAACATCTTACTTGGGTTGAAGTCCTTTAGTCGCTTAGCTGATGAATCAATAGACCACAACCTGTATTAGTTGGGTCATTTTATTTATATTATAAGGATTTATATGGGACAGCAACAGAAAGGAGAAGCTAGTGAGTGAGTTAGCTGAAGATTTGGTCTTTACATGTAAAAAGGCAGATTAAATTCATGATTCTTAATACATATCAATACACTGTCTCTATAAATCCATTATTTCCTACTTTTTTCTACATAAATAGTGAGTGCAGTCCTGAGTGCAGTTTGGGTCAGATACATAGAAATGCATAATAGTTTTGAGACCTTTTTGCCACGCCCCCTTTTTAGTGGACTGAGCGATCAGCAGGACTTGTCTTTAGTTTACTGCGTCCATACATCCTATCTATAGGTTGAAAAATGTTATATTGTGGAAGAAGTAAAGACATTAAAAGTAGGTTCTTGCGCACGTTATTGCTGTGTGACACCATGTTTTAACTTGTGTCTCTGTTTACAGGGTGAGAGGAAAGGAACAAACAAGTACTATCCTCCGGATTTTGATCCAGCCAAGGTTGGTCCTCTAATTTATATTTTTAAGTTAAATTATCCAATCCTTGACTTGTTTTTTGTCTTTTTCAGCATGGGTCTCTCAATGGCTACCACAAAACCCATGCTCTTCGAGAAAGAGCCAGGAAGCTGTCCCAGGGCATCCTCATCATAAGGTATTCTTCAATATATTTTAACCTTACATAGCCTTACATCTGGTGTTATCATGATACTAAAATTTCAAAGTTGGTTTCAATACTAAGGAATAGACTCAATTCTCCAATACCTATTCCAATACCACGATGATAATAAAAAAAACAAAAAAATACTCTTTCTTTAGACAATAGAATGTGATTTTCAACATTAAATCATAGTACTTTCTTTTATATTCCCATGTTGCCTTATATCTGAATATGAGTTTGTTATTATTGATACCTGCTTAAATGAGCAGTTTTATGACTAGTTTTAATGTTGATTACTATCTGATTTTCGATACTTTTGACAAACCTACATCACAATAATGAAAGATGGACAATATTTCTGTACTACTTAAATGTGTTAAACAAATGTACACATCTTGACATGACCTTGACTCACTAATAAAAAAAACAAAAAAATACTCTTTCTTTAGACAATAGAATGTGATTTTCAACATTAAATCATAGTACTTTCTTTTATATTCCCATGTTGCCTTATATCTGAATATGAGTTTGTTATTATTGATACCTGCTTAAATGAGCAGTTTTATGACTAGTTTTAATGTTGATTACTATCTGATTTTCGATACTTTTGACAAACCTACATCACAATAATGAAAGATGGACAATATTTCTGTACTACTTAAATGTGTTAAACAAATGTACACATCTTGACATGACCTTGACTCACTGTAGAGTCAGATACTATATACTGTCATTGGGTTATTTATTTATGTTTATTATTTACAATGGTTATTTATTTAAACACTTATTCTGCTTTAAAAGTATTTTATCAGTGGCATAAATTTGTCTTCAGTAGTATAATTTATAGTGATATTTTCTGTTATGGCATCAGAAAATGTGTTACCATGAAAGGCATGTTCCTTTTAGAGTGAAAATTAACAGTGTTTTGTCCTTGTCAGGTTTGAGATGCCCTACAACATCTGGTGTGATGGCTGCAAGAACCACATTGGGATGGGTGAGTCAAACCTTCCCAACAGTTTTAGAATACTATGAGAGTTTTCCAAGGATTCCACATTCATTAGGGAATGTACTTACCACTTTTGAGGTTTAAAGGTAACTTTTCTGGTGGGGCGTCCATCATCTGCTTATCTCCATGGCTTGACATGCTTTGCCTGGAATGTTTCGCAGTATGTCTTTAGACTAGTCATACTTATCCATTTGGCATTCATTCAATTGACAAGTTTAATGCTATTCTGTGGAACATTCCAGGCAAAGCAATAACAGCTCCATGGAGACAAGAAGGTGGCAGACCCCCGAACCAGAAAAAAATACCTAAAGCTAGAAAACAAGGGGATGTTGTTGTTGTTATTGAGTAGGTGGTTAATTAGAGAGTTTATACTGTAGCATTCTGGTGTAAGGAAACACGATGAACTACTTTTTGTTGTTTATTTAAGGGCAACTGTAGGCCGTAACCCACGCCAAAACACAAGCAAAACAACAGCAATATTTCTCAACAGAGCCAGTCTTCTAACTGACTGTAACTGACAAAAAAGAACCTTCACATCAACTTGTCGGCATAGCAACTAATGTGTCACATGCAAAAGCAGTTACATTAACAACACATTAATAGAACAACAAAAGGTGTCAACCCTGAACTAAACCAAAGTATCAGATCATTACAATACTTTCTGTTTTTCATCATTTATCATTTATCTAATCTGTTTTTCTTTCCTTCAGGGGTCCGGTACAATGCAGAGAAGAAGAAAGTGGGGAACTATTACACCACTCCAATCTACAGGTAACACATTTGAGCACTGACCTACCCAGCCTGATTTCACCATCCTATTAGGGTGGATCAGGGTTATTAGGTTATTTTAGCAATTTAAATTGATGGAGAGAAGCAATAAAAGTTCCCTGAATGGACCATTATTTAAAAAATAAGTATTGCTCTGAATAAGCCAAAAGTGGTACAAGTTTATACAAAGCATCCTTACCTAATATGCCATAAGAGGGTCTTCTTATAGTAACTATTTGTTGTTGCAGTGAGCTTTGTGCTTTATGTTTATGTAAAAGTTAACTCTCTAAATAATCATAATTTCTGCACTAGAAGATTTTATTGAAAAGTGTGCATTCACAACATTTTGGAATCCCTATAGTTCAAACTGAGCTGGACAGGTCAGAATTCTATAGTGGAATTTTGCTCTGTAATTACAGGGTTTACACATGAAACTAAAACTGACACACAGTTCAACATTGCTGCTGTCAGTCTCTTCAGAAAGTGGTGCCATTATTCAACCCCAAAGACGTAATTGTTGTTAGTTGAAACAACTTAAAGCCATAAGATTGAAATGAAGTTTTCAGGAGCCAATCCCAAACAAATAATGATTTCTTTCAAAAACACAATCTCCCATGCCTTCCATCAAAAGTTAAACTGTACAACGTGCTCACAACCCATAGACAATAAAATATACAGGATACTAAAAAGGTAATGCGGGTTATTTAATTTTTAAACATTTTTGCATCTGTTTTTCTGTGTCCAGGTTCAGGATGAAGTGCCATCTGTGTGTGAACTACATTGAAATGCAGACAGACCCCCAGAACTGTGACTATGTGATCGTGAGCGGGGCCCAAAGAAAAGAGGAGAGATGGGACATGGAGGAGAACGAGCAGATCCTCACCACTGGTACTACTCTAGACCAGGTTAAGACCAGGTTTAGACTTAGTTTAGGCTGGGTTTAGACTTGGTTTAGACCTGGTGTAGTCTTGGTTTAGACCTGGTTTAGTCTCAGGTTAGACCTGGTTTAGTCTTAGGTTAGACCTGGTTTAGTCTTAGGTTAGACCAGGTTTAGTCTTGGTTTAGACTGGGTTTAGTCTTGGTTCAGGCCTAGAAGAAGGCCAAAGATGAGGTTTAAGGATGTAAAGAAAGAGGATATGAAATTAGTTGGTGCAGAGCTGAGGAGAGACTCAGATGAAGCAGAGGATCCAGAGGAGAGGGTCAGATGAAGCAGAGGATTCAAGTGGAGGTGTTGTTTTCTCAGAGCACTCAGAGAAGGAGAAGTTGGAGACAGACGCCATGTTTAAACTGGACCACGGTGGTAAAGACAAAGAGAAACTGAAGAGGGCGCTCCCATCTCTGTCTGAGATCCAAGACCTGCAGGCTGGTTGGAAGGACGACTTTCAGCTCAACAGCTCTCTCCGCAAGAAGTTCAGGGTATGCCACACTGTCTTAATACATTAGGACATTAGTCCTTAGTGGTACTGATTCCCAGAGAGAGGGCATAAAATGAAAGTTACAAATGTAACTACGGTTCTGTGAATCCCCGATTACTGCCAGAGGATCTCTGTCACTCAGAATCCTTGTGTTCCTGTGAGAAGATTCTGCAAGAACAGAGCCTCTGACATAGCCATATAGCCTCTGATTGGCCCAGAGGGTCGCAGGGTGGCTTTGTTAGTATTAATACTCAAACTGCATGCGCAAAGTGCTTTCATCACCGCGCTTTGGTGGTCATTCATGGAACCATAGTTACATTCATAACTCTTATTTGTGTGTTTTGTTTTAGACAGAGAAGAAGGTTCTGGCTGAGCAGGAAGAGAAGGACAACGCGGTGAGAGCCAGAACCAACCTGTCCATCCCTCTGCTCCCCGAGAGAGAAGAGGACAAGAGACTGGCCACTCTGCTCACCTACGCTACCCCAGACTGTGAGGGCATTATTTCATCATGGGTTTAATATGTGGTGTAGCTTAAAAGTAATATTAAAAGTATCAGTTTTTTGTGTTGTAGTTGTACTAGTCGTCTTGGCAATGGAGGTGTATTGGTAGCGGTAGCAGTATCAATAGCTGTAGTAGTAGCTGTAGTCAAAAGCCTGTTCTCAACTTTTTTCAGCAAAAACTTTTTATGTCTACCATATAAAACGCTCTCTGCAGTAGACCTTTTCACAGCACTTTGCATCTTTATCTTTATAAACGTAAGTACCAATATGAATTTATTTCTTTATTTCCAGCATTTGATGACAAACAGCAGAGCAAACGTCAAGAGATCTCCAGCCGCTCGTGGTTCAGCTCCTCATCCTCGACTGCAGGAGGCGCTGCTCACAATCTGCTTCACAGGCTGGGTCAGCAGGGCAAAGAGGCAGCGGTGGTCAAAGCACTGGGACCATCTCATGGAGCATTCATCCGAAAAAGAACCACGACCACCACAAACGTAACTATGGCATCCACCACGGACGAACCATCTCACGGAGTGCTCATCCGAAAACAAACCGCAACGGCAACAACCTCAAACACAACCACAGAAGGACAATCTCACGGAGGGTTAATCCAAAAACAAACCGCCACAGACTTAACCACAGCAACAACCACAAATGGATTTAAACATGTAACCACGGCGACAGTAACGAGGGAGGCTGCAGACTGTGAGTGGAGAGAAGGAGGAACAGGGGAGAAGGAGAAACATAATGGACACTTAAATATTGTGGATAGAAATTGTATTTTGGGGACAAATACGTCTCTTGTTGCAGATTACAGTGATTCGGACTCAGATGGTGCACAGTGAAATATTGATACCACTTTATAATAATTACACATTAATTATTGGCTCTGTGCACAATGGTAACTGGCTACTTCTGGTCAGAAGGAGGGTCTGTGTGGCCATTTCCACTGTAATGTAATCCTTATGAGGTTTCTGCCTAAAATCAATAAATCCTGAGTTGTGGATGGGTGTCTTCAAGGTATGTCTTTGTGTGTCAGTGCTAATGCTAATTTCGGAACCTAATAAATGTTAAAATAAAGCCACAGCCTGGAATAATCTACACCTACAAATAATCGGGTCGTCTTTACTACACATTTAATTGTGTTGTTATGTTGGATTTAAGGTAGCATTTGCATTGAGACACAAAGATGTACCTTTCTAAAAGCAGAAGTATCCTCCGGTGAAGGTTTCTTCGCATTTGTAACCATCCACAGCTCCCTGTCCACTACCTGACCCTAACCATAACCCCCTAACCCAAACCCACCCACACCCCTGTCCACTGCCTGATCTGTCAGAATTTAGTGATTTTAGTGCGACTCCGCAAAACCTCATGTAGGAATTATATTACAGATGTTTTTGATGATCATATTTCTCTTGAGCTGTAAACACACACTAAAATCACCCTGTAAAATTCAGTAGACAAACCTATTAAAATGTTTATTTGTTTTTGAATTGTTGAGTTGTTTATTTTATTTTAAAGACTTTAAGTGCATTAGGGTTTATGAGATAGCACAGTAGCACAACTGTCATTGTGATACTAAGGTGTTTGATTTTCAACAAAAACGGTGAGAGTGACTTGTTTAACAGCAAAAATCATCTCACCTGTCGTGGTTCCAGCTAACTCTGTTCTTTATGGTCAGATTGTGTTAAAACAAAGCTCAGATTAAAGTTTTAACTCGAGTAACAGAGCTTCAGACAGAGCAGTGCTTATAGTTAGCATCACAGCCCCAGGGAATCAGCTGCAATTGCAGCCTAATCTGAAAATGCACATACTGCACATTATAATTCACATAAAGTATCTTTAATTTCCTCCTGAAACTTCCCGAACTGTTTTTAGGGATGGGTGATATGGGAAAAAATGAAGCACTTTTTTTTCCTCATTTTGATCAATCACAATTTTAGATTTGATTTACTTTAGTCTTTTCAAAAACAAAATTGAAATGGCTCTTAGTGCTGATTTCCTGAACCTAACAGGTGTGTAATCTGTGCCATTTAACATCAACTCCTCTGTCAGTCTTGTGTCTGCTCCAAACCACATGCTTTTACTGACTTCACAGACGAATTATTGACAATTAGACATGACTGAACTGGGATCACTGGATCTTTTCAATGCACTAACTGTATTATACTGTATATACTGTAACTGTATGTAACTGTATGTACTATTATTTAACTGTATCTGAAAGGTGCACTGTCATGGAGATGTTACCGTTTTGCCCAAAATGTTCCACAGTATAACATATCTATCTCCATGGAGACAAGCGAGTGACACCACTGGGCCAAGTTACAGGTCAGATCTGTGGAGGGGTGAGCCTGCTCACAGTAAGGATGCATTTTTTAAGGTATTTTAGAGCTATGAATACACCTCTAATCAAAGAAATGCAAGATGGATCAGTTTAATGCAACAGAGGATTGTCTGATTATTGGGATCAATTTACATTCCAGAGCCCAGAGCAGACCAAGAGAGAGACCAGAATCCTAACCCAAGACAAAAGTCCACATTGGAGTTCAAACAAGACCAAAGACTAGGACTGGACCGGGGAAGGACTACGGCAGGACTATATGGGATAGACCATAGTTCAAACCCAACTCCGAACCACGACCAAGAGTCAGATCAGAGTTCACATAGGAGTCCAAATAAGACCTAAGGGCTGGACTATGGTAGGACTACGGTAGGACTACAGCATGACTACGGCAGGACTACGAGAAAATCCATAGACCAGACACAACTAGAGTCACAATCGATAGCCCAGACCACAGCCAAGAGTTAGATCAGAGTCCAATTTGGGGTCTAAACAACACCTAATCCGGACTGGACCTGGGCGGGACTTTGGCAGGACTGCGGGATAGACCAGAGTCCAGACCTATCTAGAGTCACAAACCAGAGTACGCTACAGTGGAACCTAGACCCTGGTCCAGATCCCAGACCGGAGCTTGGACTTGAGTTGGAGGAACCATGGCGAGGTGGAGATTCTTCCTGGAGGTTTTTCTGTGTCTTTGCTCCTCTGTGAACGGACAGTGAGTATTTTAATTTGGATTCATTCACAAATGTTGTGAATTCACTTTTCTAATTACATTTTTAAAAATTATTTTTTATCAGAGGTTGGAGAGACAGGTAAGTTCCCCATTTTACTACTACTACTACTACTACTTCTACTACTACTATTACTACTACTACTGCTACTACTACTGCGGCTGCTTATAATTTTAATTTATCTAGTTTAGATTTATTTCCTGGATGAACCTAGATAATTGTACTTGTTTCAAAACATTACTTTATTACCTTACACTAACTATCAGTTTTTAAATATTTAAAAAGTGCAGTGTAATCTTCCAAACAAAGGTAAGAATCATTTTTCACCTTTGTGGTTAGCTTTACAGTCCAATAGGGTTGTACTGAAAATCAGATACTAATCCAAACTAGATACTCCTTCGAGCAGGTATTGATACTAAAAACGTCACATTCAGGACGGAAATGAGCCTTTCCTGAATAGCTTTAAAGTTATCTTAAGCTGTATCAGAACAAGTATAAGACACATAGACTAGTATACGCCCATGGACCACTATGGAACCTACTGGACGACTGAGGGATTACACAGATATAAGGCCACATGGTAAAATGAAAGAAAGTACTATGATTTAATGTTGACATTCTATTGTCTAAATAAAGAGGTTTTTTAAATCATGGTATCAGAATTGATATTGAGTATCGAGTCTATTCCTTAGTATTGAAATCAAGGTTTTAGTATCGTGACAACACTACAGTCCAATAATGTTTTAGTTTTTTTTAGTTTTTCCACATTTCTCATAGATTGTCCTACTATCACCTGAACATTGTCATTGGGATAATACAAAAAAAATTCTGCTTTCTATTTATTATTTTCAGATTTGAGTCATTTGGCAGCTTTGACGCACGTCACAGGTAACTCAGACCACCAAAACCAGACCAGAGACCAGACCAGAGACCAGACCAGAGACCAGACCAGAGACCAGACCAGAGTCAGGACCATAACCAGACCAGAGACCAGACCAGAGTCAGGACCATAACCAGACCAGAGACCAGACCAGAGTCAGGACCATAACCAGACCAGAGACCAGACCAGAGTCAGGACCATAACCAGACCAGAGACCAGACCAGAGTCAGGACCATAACCAGACCAGAGACCAGACCAGAGTCAGGACCATAACCAGACCAGAGACCAGACCAGAGTCAGGACCATAACCAGACCAGAGACCAGACCAGAGTCAGGACCATAACCAGACCAGAGACCAGACCAGAGTCAGGACCATAACCAGACCAGAGACCAGACCAGAGTCAGGACCATAACCAGACCAGAGACCAGACCAGAGACAGGACTATAACCAGATCAGAGACTAGACCAGAGACCAGACCAGAGACCAGACCAGAGTCAAGACTATAACCTATTAATAATTATAATTAATGTATAACTTAAATTTATAACTTAAATTTACAAGAAAATCAAGTGTAAAAAGTTCAACACACAAACTTCACGTTCTCTCTATGTAAAAATTCTATTTACGAAGTGAACGAACCTAAGTCTATTCTACTTATAATTCTGTGTTTTTGTTGCAGACGTCCGGATACGATCAACACAGCACCAAGGTAAGGTTATTTACTCTCTAACTTAAATATGCTGCTCTTTATCTGAGGCCCTGTTTGAAGAGTATTTGCAAAAAGTGAAACAAAACAAACAAACAAAAAATATGTCTTAAAACAGAACTATTCTGCAAAATCGACATTTTAGAGCAGGAGTGTCAAACTCCTGAGAGACAAATTCATGAGCCAAACTCAATATTTATTGAAAAATTGACTGCACATGTAATGTTTAACCTTTTCATATGGAAAAAAAAACCTTTAGTTTTGCTTAAACACAAAATCTGGAACAACTCAAGCTTGATAATAAAAACATATGAGAAATTCAACTTGAAATAAAAGACACATCAGTAGTATTCATTTCTTATGTAAATAAATAAAATAAATTATGTCTCTCTCTCTGTGGCCTTTCAAGTTCCTTTTTAAAGTAAATCTTTTTTCACAAGCCAAAAAAAAAATTAAATAAAAATTCATTCAATGAAAATTCGACTTTTAAACTATTAACAGTCCATGCCTTGGAGTAGAAAAAGTGCATAGAGAAAACATATATTCAAGCTCAATTTGCTACACTCTGATTTACTCTCTGCATTGGCCTCAACTGCGCACCAGCGTACTAGCAAAGCATTCTGGGATTTGTAGTATTAGTGGTGCATGCGCTATATACCGGTGGGCCAGCTCTAATGCACATTTGATATGATCTCACGGGTCAAATATAATTACACTGTGGGCCAGATTTGGCCCCCGGGCATGAGTTTGGCAAATGTGTTTTAGAGCTTTTAACCAAGTCATAATTGTTTCCTTTTTATTCACCCTCTGAAGTTGTATTTGGAGTGATTTCTGCATGTTTGAGTAATCTTTATTCTTCTGTATTCAAGACGTCACTGTTCCGATCTACGCCCGTTTTCACGTCCACCAGTACAGCCCACTGCTCTGTACTTCTCCAGTTTTATTTTCTTAATCGGTGATACACGTAGGATTCGACAGCGTTGCATAGTCATTGTGGTACAAATGAATAAAATCTGCAGCTCGCTAATGTGATCTGCAGTTAGCTATAGTAGGGACTGACAGCTATGCAGCTCTTTGTTGTGATGACGTTTACGGCAACATCAGCTCTCATTGTGAACTGAAATTTTCATTAAAATGAATATTATGATAGAAAATGTCCAAATTATAACTATATAGCAGACACAAGCACTCTGTGTCTTCAAGTTCAACCATGTAACACTGACAGAGATCCAAAATTGTATGAATTATGATTTGGTCCTGATTTGTTCTCTGTTTAGTCCTGATGTAGATTTAGTTTGGTCCTGCTTTAGTCCTGGTTTAGTCCTGGTTCAGTCCTGGTTCAGTCCTAGTTTTGTCCTGGTCTAGTCCTGGTCTAGTCCTGGTTTAGTCCCAGTTTAGTCCTATTTCCAGTGGTCAATCAGGGTTGTGTGTGTGTGAAATATTTGCTTTTGTAAAAGTGGAGTTCAAGGTCCAGAGATTTCATCAGAGTAAAAACTCTCACATATCTTTAGATTACTACAGCTTGTACAATTACTACTACTACTTCTGTTGCTACTGGTCCTGCTTTAGTCCTGGCTTAATCCTGGTTCAGTCCTGGTTTAGTCATGGTTTAGTCCTGGTTCAGTCCTGGTTTAGTCCTGGTTCAGCCCTGGTTCAGTTCTGATTGAGTCTTGGTTCTGACCTGGTATAGTCCTGGTTTAGTCCTGGTTTAGTTCTGGTTTAGTTCTGGATTAGTCCTGGTCCGGTCCTGGCTCAGTCCTGGTTCTGTCCTGGTCCAGTCTTATTTTAGTCCTGGTTCCGTCCTGGTTTAGTCCTTTCTTGATTGCAGGCTCAGAGTTCTTGCTCCGGATGTACTCAGAGCAGACAGTGAGGAGAACATTGTTCTTCAGGCTGATGGTTTCTCCGGTCTGCTCCCGGTCTTGGTCCAGATCTGGGACTTCAGCCTGAGCAGGGAGCTCGCGCAGAGCTACACCACCCTGAATCCAGACAATGGATACCATACGCTACACACTATACAGGTGGGATCTGGTTTAGTCCTGGTGTAGACCTCATTTAGACCTGGTTTAGACCTGGTTTCATCCTGGTTTAGAATGGATACCACAAGACACAGCATATGAGTGAGACCTGGTTTAGACCTGGTTTAGTCCTGATTTAGACCTGGTTCAGTCCTGGTTTAGACCTGGTTTCTTCCTGGTTTAGACCTGGTTTAAACCCTGTTTAGACTTAGAATGGATACCACCCGCTACTCAGCATACGGGTGGGACCTGGTTTGGTCCTGGTTTAATTCTAGTTTAGATTTAGTTTAATCCTGGTTCAATCCTGGTTTAGTTTTGGTTAATTCCTGCTTTAGACTTTACATTTAGTGGTGGTTTAGTCCTGGTTAGGATCTGGTTTAGTCCTGCTTTAGAATCCAGCAAGCTCAATTCAGCCAGAACAGATTTAGAATTTATATAAGACACAGATTCAGTATGCATTTCCAGTTTATTTATTTGTAAGTGAATAAGACACATCACATTTAAAGTAAACGTGGCTCATTTCTAGGGCTGTAGTTGACTAAAGACATGTCCTGCCCATCCATTAGTCGACTAAAAAGGGGGTGCGGCAAAAGCTCAGATTTCATATCTCTGTGTATCTGACCCAAACTGCAGACTACATCTGCACGGGAGTTCATGCAAAAAGTACTATTTATGCAGAAAACAGTACTAGGAAACAATGTATTTATATGAAGACACCTTTATACATATAAATACCAAAAATACCAAATCTTCAGCTAACTCACTCAATCCCCAACTCCTCTTTTGTGCTGTTGTCCCATATAAATCCTTATCATTTAAATAAAGTGTACTGGATACACGTGTTCATTAATCTGCTCAAAATAAATAAATAAATGGATGAAATGAGATTATAAGGATATATAAGGGACAACAGCGGAAAGGAAAAGTGAGTGAGATATCTTAAGTTGAATCTGTGTTTATATAAATACATTGTTTCCTAGTACTTTTTTCTGCATAAATAGTAGTTTTTGCATGAACTCCCATGCAGGTGGAGTCATGTGAGTGCAGTCTGGGTCAGATACATAGAGAGTTTTGCCCCGCCCCCTTTTTAATTTTCTTTGGTTAAATACAGCCCTGTTTTGTGCTGGCAGTTTCCGTCTGCAAACCTGGAGCCCGAGAAGAAGAAAGAGAGGTTTGTGTATCTCAAAGTGACTTTTCAAGGATTTGAACCTGTGATGCGACAGGTCCTGGTCTCATTTCATCAAGGTTACATCTTCATCCAGACAGACAAGCCCATCTACAACCCCGGAGATACAGGTCCAGATACACTGCACCTGAGCACCAGAGCCTCACAGTGGGGACAGGAGGGGGAACGGTTCTGGAAGGATATCTAACTTCAGTTTAGACCAGGTTTAGATCTGGTTTAGATCTGGTTTAGTCTTAGTTTAGACCTGGTTTAGTCCTGGTTTAGACCTGGTTTGGTCCTGCTTTAGTCCTGGTTTAGTCCTGGTTTAATCCTGCTATAGTCCTGGTTCAGTCCTAGTTTAGTCCTGCTATAGTCCTGCTTTAGTCCTGCTATAGTCCTGCTATTGTCTAAGTAAAGAGTTTATTCCTTTGTATGGAAATCGAGTTTGAAATTTTAGTGTTGTGACAGCTCTAGTCAAGCCTCAAATGCGGGACAATACAGTATACTGGAACTTTAGTCAGCTGTAGTTAAAGAAGACATGTTAGTCATACCTGACTTGTATTTTATGCCCACAGTTCATATCAGAGCGTTTGTTTCTTCTCCGGTTTTTAAGGCAGTTACAGGCACCATCACACTCGACATCAAGGTGAGCTCCTTCAATAAACCTGTGGTCAAACTAATCATAAATCTCCCTCCATTGCTGTAACTTAATGCTATGATTAATCCAAACATTGCTGGGAAGTTCTAATTAAATGTTCTTAAAACTGAGGTACCTGCTTTTCAAACCAGGAACCTCAAAACCCAATCAAAAATAAGTTTTAAACCAATAAGAAATTTGGTATATTGTAAATGTCCATCATAGACATTCATAGACACCAAATTCTCCGTGGCTACAACTCCATCACTTGGCGCCACTGCTCCAGGAGTTACGTCAAATGGAATGCTCCCTCACATACAAATGAATTTTGAAGCCAATCCCCATATTAAAGTATATAACATGTTTATTTCATGATATTGATGTCATTGATCTGGTCTCCTCATGAGTCACATATAAAAGAGAAGGTTTAGTGGCCACTAGATGTTTACCAGAACCACACCAGTTCAGAAATCTCAACTGAAAGTGGGTTAGCCGTTAGCTCAGATGCCACTTTTGCTAATTATGATCTAAAATAAAACACCAAAAGGTTTACACACTCAACAGTGACTTTAAACAAGACTTTGTTCTCATGTAAATGTGGTCGAGGAGTTGGTACCAGCTGATTATTATTCATAATTTGCATTTTTTGCGGGCTAATGCTAATAGCTATAGGGGAAAAAAGGGGGTGTTTCAAAATCTTCCTGCACGAGCCAAGTCGCTAAATGGATGACAGCATTAGCATCGAACGCTGCGTCTACTAATTATACGTCTATGAATGTCCATGATATTGTGAGATTTGCTAATAATAATAATAATAATAA
>JACM01005199.1:0-26870 GCA_000787095.1 Periophthalmodon schlosseri
ATATATTGTATAATATATAAAAAATGTTGTTTTACAGGATGAGACTGGAGCCTATGTCATCGACAGAGACCCCACTTACTTCGGTCCCATCTTGAACTACCTGCGACACGGCAAACTAGTTTACAACAAGGAGCTGGCTGAGGAAGGTCTGGCAATGTTTAGTTTACTTTCATTTCAACTAACTTAAACGTCATCAAAAATTTGAGCTAACTATTATTTTGTGCTTTTTGATTTTGCTAGGCGTTCTGGAAGAAGCAGAGTTTTATAATATCACACCGCTCATCAAACTGATCAAAGAGAGGATAATCGAGAGAGACTCCAAAGCTACACAGGTATACGATAGGACCGGCTTAGATTTATGTAACACCTTACGCATCACCAGATTTCTATACATAAAGAGTACATTTATTATTTACAGTACGGCCTTATGTTAACTGTGGTCTTTAAAAAGCCCTTTTAAGTGCAATAATGCCTTTGGACTTTGTCAGTGATTTCACACTTCTCTGCTCCTTCTAAGAGGACACTATTATGTACCAGGACCTGCTGCTCAGAGCTACACTGACTTATATAATATGATTGTGTGGGTCTTCCAAGCTACCCCCCCACTAACTGGCTTCCTCTGTATTTTACTGCACACACTGGTGTCATTTGCCTAGAGGTAAATAATGTGTGGAGCTCTGGCATTTGCACAGAAAGGATACGGGCTTTGTAGGCAGCCAGCAACCATCATGTATTTTTAGATTTATACATGTGCTAGAAGCACTACCCACGGAATGTGTTGGAGATGGGTGTATTTCTTCTTACTGTAACTTCTTTGTATGGAGTTTTGTTGGTTGTATAACTTGGGTTTATTTAAATATACTAGAACGTGTTAATACTTGGGGACAATGATGGAATGGTATTTAAAATTATTCTGCATGCAATGCTGACTTTTTTTTTTTTTTAATCAATCAGTATAACTTTATTTATACCTGAGGTGCAATTTTTAAGCAAATTGAGGAGTTAAAATATAATAATTGAAAAACTCCTGTGATTTAAAATGGTTTGTAAAAAAATAGCTATAACAAGCATTTTGCAATAAGTTAGATGGAATAATTGGCGACATTTTTGTAAAATTATTATACTTGCTAATAATTTTAGTCATGCTAAAGAGATGGGTGATATGCCAAGGTTTTGATTACAGTTTTTTCTTGGGAATAAGATTTCATTTGCTTGTAGTAGCTTAAAATTGCCTTTTAATAAGCCAATAGTATAGAGCTGCATTAAAGGAACTGCATGTAACCTGCACTCTTACGATTTTAAAAAATGCTGGGTTTTAGGTAATGAGGATTCTGAGTTAGGACTGTCACAATAACACATTTTGAAGTTCGATATATTGCTGAAGTAAATACAGACGATAAACGATAATATTGAATTACAATTCATACCACTGGCATAATAACCTGAGAGCAGATTTATACCACAAAAACTATTCTAAATGTACAATATTGTTAAAAAAATCATGGACTGTAATAAATAAACAGCCAAATGAAACACTATAGTACTTAGTTTGCATCTGTAAAGAGTTATAGCAGTTATTAATTCAACCTTTTACGGCTTAAATCTTATCGTTAAGCCAAAAAAATAACAAAAAACTTTCCAGTAGTGCAAAGGAAATGTGCACATGATAAATACTGCCCTGTCCTTTTCAGTTTAAACCTACTGGATTTCAGCACTGAATTCTGATTGGATAACCTTCTTGTGAACCAACACCAAGTTATAACATAAATGGGACATTGTGTCCAATAGATGGATAGATAGATACTTTATTTGTATCTGCTACTGACAGGCACCTGAATTTCCCCCTTTGGGAATCAATAGACATCAATACAAGGTCATACTCTTAAACATGGAGTCCGAGGAAATAAACCCCTAACACACACATACATACATCAACTGTGAGCACTGTGAAACCTAATAGCAGCAGCAGTCTGTTCTACGGCGCATGGAGAGGAGACGGTCATTTCTGCTGCTTCTCTGAGCAGCCAGAGTCGTGTGTATTTGTAATAACAATTCTAATGCTGTTTTTTTTTTTTTTCTTTTTTTTTTTTATCAGTAAAAGTTATATTTCATTTGAACATGGCTACCTCATATCTGGGGACACAGAGAGGTCAAGTTTATGAAATTTAAAATCTAAATCTTACATACAATTCATTTAAACAGAAATGCACTGATTCATGTATGACGCAATCAATAATATTGTCAGGGATCAGATTACAATTGTTACATCGTTCAGTCCTACACTAAACAAAAAAAATAAACTGTATTGTCTTGTATTAGGCTACATCCAGCCTATTACTGCTAAAGTGCCTTTTGTGGTGTCTTCCAGCAGGTCCCCCCTAAGCACGTGTACCGGGTGCTGCAGTGCCAGGAGGAGGAGCTGACCCAGATGGTGTCCACCATGTCGGACGGCTGGAAGTTTGAGCAGGTCAGCGTGCGCGCCTGCAGAAAGCCCCGCACCGGACTGCTCTGGACTGTGGGTTGGACTCACGCTGCTGCTGCCCCTTCAGTAGTCCCCTTTTTGGCCTGACCCCTCAGCCCCTGATATCAGCCCCCATATGATTTGTACACCTCCAGCTAGAGCAGTGCACTAAAGATAAGGCTGCAATCATGTAAAGAGATGAATAATGCAGGGATAGGAGATTGGAGAGGGTTTTAATTTGACATGAATCCTTTTAGCAACTTGTTATTCATTTATGTTTATTTGCAACCCATATCTTAATTTTAAGGAAAGGAAAAGCTAACTTTATTGTGATTTAAGAAAAAATATTTTTAGCAGTAATAAAATCCTTTTTTCCTGATACATTTTTCAATCTGAAAACTAAACCTCTTCTGCCGGTCTTCTGCCATAAGATAATTTTAAATACCAGTAGCTATATTTAAACGTGTAAACATGATATTTGATATTGGTAAAATTTGTGCCTTATTTTTACTACAAACGTAATGTGTAGATTTTAGTTTATTTTAGAGTTAGTTTTATTCATTCAAAAAGGGAAATTCTTTTCGTTAGACATGCAGCCGACCAGCATAAGAAATAGTTATCAAAAAAAAAAAAAAAACTTGCATTATAACTGTAAATATACTATACTAAATAAACTATATATTTATAAACATTTGTAGATGGCACAACAGTACATTTGTGATAATGCAGTAATATTGTGCAGCCCTAGCTAATAAAGTCTAGTTAGACTCTAGTTGCAGATTAGACTAATCTAGCCCTAATGACATCATGTAAATATAACTGTTTGATGAAGTAGTGATACCTCGACCTCCACCTCAGATCCTCCTGGTCTCAAAAGGTCAGCTCTCCCATATAACACAGAACTCTAGTCTTCTTTTACATTCAAACCCCCAATGCCCCCCTATACCCCCAACTCTCCCTCCCCAAACTCCAACGCATGCACGCCACTTTTCGCTTCGCACAGCCCCACCCCATTCACACCCCAAAAGAAGCCATGTTCTTTCTGACCCCATCAGTGTCCTGAGCTGCTGTCTGTGGCGTCCCCCTCTACTCGTGTGCAGCAGGGTGTCCTCTCTGTGGTCGCTCCGCATGACAGCTTTGGTTTAGCTTTTTAGTAGCTTTTTTCTGCTAATCTTGGCTTATTTCTTTTGCATTTTCTGGTTGTTCTTGGTTTTAACTTGTGTTTCTTCTCTTTTTTTGTCTGTATCTTTCTTACTTGTTTTGCTTTAGATGGTCAATATCGGTTCGTCATACAGCTACGGGACAGAAGACCAGGCCGAGTTCCTGTGTGTCGTGTCCAAGGAGCTGCACACGCCAGGGTCAGGGTTGGGCACAGAGCAGAGCCACAAAACCAAGGTAAAAGTTCGTCATAAACGAGTATGGATTGTTGATTTGTGTATTTTTTATTTTATTGCTGTGAATGCCTGTCTTTACCGCAACCCCCAGACCTGGCATTCAAATTCGAGCCAACAGGCGGAAAGAGAAATGTGCCTTGTAAATTCTTCAAGTGGGGTCAAAATGGGTCAAAATATTTAGATTAGTTTTATATTGCGGGACTCCATACTCTTAAAGCTTTACATTAGACTGCATTATTTGTGGAGTACTCCTCAGTCACACATGCCACAGCTGCCCTGAAGCTGAAAATTAGCCAATGGAGACGAGACAATAAAGGTGTACTGTGTAACTTTTCTTATGGGTGCTCGTCTCCAAGGGGATGTTTTTACTTTCCACAGCATATTAAACTTACCTTCATGGAGACACCAGGTGGCACCAACCAGGCCAAGTTACAGGTCACACATGTTTTCAATATAAACAGCCATAACTGAATAAATGCTAATTGGATAAGTTTAATGTCATACTGTGGAACCTTAAAGGTAAAGCAATAACATCTCCATGGAGACAAGCAGGTGGCGAACCTTCTCCCAGAAAAGTTGCAGTGTTAGTTTTGTCACTGATACGAAAATGATACTAAAGAATAGACTGTATTGTCATTTTCAACACAAAACAATGGTGGTATGTTTATCATACCATGTGGTCTGATAAAACTTGAGATGAAACAAGGTCAAATTTTATCCAGTTATGTGATTAAAATGTTTTTGTTTTTTTTTTAATTCAGGATCAATACTTGCTTAAATGAGTACCTAGTTTTGGTATTGATTAGTATCTGATTTTCAATACTTGTGACAACCCTACACAGTACACCTCTTAAAGTTTGTGATCAATATTGGTAGGAGACAAAACAGTTTCAGGTTAGTTGCTTTACCTTTTAAGCTAATGTCAACATTAAATTGTAATTCACACAAAAATGAAGCAGACATTGTAAAAATAATAATCATTGTACCGTATTTTCTGGAGTATAAGTCGCACCAGAGTATAAATCACACCAGCCAAAAAAATGCATAATAATGAAGAAAAAAACATATACACATATAAATCGCATCTGAATATAAGTCGCACCCCCGGCCAAACTATGGAAAAAAAGTGCGACTTATAGTCTGGAAAATATGGTAGTTCCATAGAATTGGTGGTCAGATGATTGGTGTCAGATCAGAGAGCAGATTGGTAATGCCAGGTCTGAAGTGGGCTGTTGATGCGGGCGCGACTCTGCCCTCTGCTCTCTCCAAATGTCACTCTTCAACAACACTCCCACATGTCCCTCACACTCCTCCGTTTCCTCCGTTTCCTCCGTTTCCTCCTCTCATCTCACACACACCTCTGTCCACCAATCACCCATCCACATGTTCATCTCTGCTTGTTCTGTCTTGTTTTGCCGTATACGTTTTTGGCTCTGCCCCTTCGCCGGAACGAAAGGCGGCGGAGATGCAGGAGGAGGATGCGCCGAGGGAGGAGGAGGATGAGGAGGAAGAGGGAGGGAGGCAGACCACACCAAATGAGTGGCTTAGAGAATGAGGGGGACCATGTGTCTCGGTGAGGACCTGTAGAGACTGCCGCACTAGATGCAGTTCTGACTGTTGTGTTTCTGTGTGGGGTCTGTCTTTCCATGGTACTACATTGGGACGTGGTTTAATAAATGTGGAATAAATAATAAGTTATAATTTCCTGACCAAGTATTAGTCATGCAATGTGAGATAAGTGTCTTGCTCAGAGACACAACAACAGTGCGCTTGAGTGAGGTTTGAACTGTCAACCGTCCAGCCAAAAATTGTACTCAAGTAAGAGTAACGTTACTTCAAAATACTACTAGAGTATTTTCTTGGACCACTACTTTGTACTTCTATTTAAGTAAGAGTAAAAACATATTTGGGGAAACTTACAACTCAAGTAAGAGTCACTGAAAGAGTAACTTTTTTGGACAGTGGAGTTAATGTAATTTGAAGGGACAAACATTAAATAATGCATATAATCAGGTATTTTCAAAAGATAGACAAAAAATTTAGAAGAAATAAATATATCTGAGGGAGTGGTGCAAGAAACAAATGTTCAAATCATTTCATATTGTCAACATAAAGCTCACTGCTCATTGTCACTTGTAGACTTATTCACAGTGGGATGAGTAACCAAAGCTTTTACTCAAGTAAGAGTACTGTTACATCAATAAAAAATATTATTCAAGTAGGAGTTTTTTTTTTTTTTTTTAATTACTCAGGTAAATGTCACTGACTAAAAGTAACTGAGTACTACCCACCTCTGCTTTTACTGTTAATGACACCAACCTACTGCATCTAAAATATAGTTCAAATATGGATCTAAAATGTATAATATCCTGTTCACAAAATTTAAAAGTCAAAAAGTCAAATTCAAAAGTTAACTTGTTGGACATATAGACTTATGTTTACATATCACATATTATTCAGAACAGAATTTAATTGCAATTTTCATAACATCAGTTTTTGTAATTGAGTTGAGCAATAATTCAATCACAATTAAAACTCCTAGCAGCTTCAGTATATTGTCCTTGCAGGCTCTTGTTACCAATGCAGTGTCATGGAATAGCCCTGATCTTGTAGTGCAGTTGTAGTTCTAAAATGTCCACTCTGGTCTGTGTATGTCCAGCCATAACACAACTCAGAATCACACACACACACACACTCACACTCACACAATAGCACAGGTGTCTATATTCAAGTCCATTGTGCATGTCCCATCCTATCGCCATAACCATGTCCATTATCATTACCAAAGCCAGCCCATAGCCTCCAATACAGCAGTTTACTTTAAATACTGTAAATCTGCAGTATTATTCAAATTTTGACGATAACTTTCTGTTTTTGTTTTTCTGATGTCGACAGCTTTTCCAGATCCACGGGTCCCGAATGTAGGACCCCACCCAGTTACTGTACATTTAAACAGCTTTTTGGCTTAGTAATCAGAAGAGATGAAGATTTGTAGAGTTTGATAATGCAGAAAAGTGACCATGCTATGAATCTTAGTAAACACAACCAAAGATTTTGAACATCGCTGGTCGTAAGGAAAACTTGAGCAAAATAAGGGATGTTGGGACGTTGGAGGAGTTGTTGCACAGTGTTTTTGTATAGATATAATAAGTGATTCTCAGAGAACAATGAGGCTCTGTTTGGCACCTTCCATAATGTTGACCACACATCTTTATCTGTGTTATTAACCTAGGAGTCCATCTTTATTTTGTTGTCAATTTCCTTGATTTCCTAAAAGAATTCTAATGAAATTGTCTACTGATAGAACAAATTTAAGCTACCTCTAAATGCAGTTACGTAGATTTGCAACCTTTCAGATAATGGTGTTAACAAGCTTCCCTATTCATTTATATTTTTGTGAAAATTGTTGCTAAAAGAGGGTATCCAGACTATTTTTAAATTTTGAAAAAGTAGTCCAATATTGTTTCTTCGTAGGCATAGCATGACACTTCAAAGTACCAACATGTACCCTACTACCCATATGCTAAGATAACTAGCTAATTTGGCTAGCATGAGTAGCAGCTAGCTTACCTTCTATATACTGAAATTTTCCAAAACACTAGTTATTTGATACTGGCCTGTTAAATCTAATATGTAGATGGTATAGCAGTGGTCCTAAATATAATTTAAGATGCATTTGTTTGGCTTTTCCCTGTAACTCTGACCAGTGCGGTTATTTGTGCCTGTGGGACTTCCCCAGTTTGTTCCTGACCCCTTGTAGCTGCATCAACAGGAAAACACTAATATTATTGGCTTATTGCCTGGGAGAATTTCAGTGTTAGACAATCAGACAGCTCCATTAGGTCTACATAATGTCATAACAATGGAGAAGGCAAGATATTTTATGCTAGAGTTTGCAATCAAGTATCAAAATGCAGATGTTTTGACCTGATTTAAGATAGTATGCATTTTTTTTAGCATCAAAAAGTGATGGCATTACATAATTAGCTATACAAGTTGACAACCACAGAAATCATTAACTTGTAGACTTAAAGACAATTATTAGATTAAACATTTGAGAATTTTCCATTTGGATATGTAAGATCGTGCCTCACCTAGTGTTATAATACCCCTGCTCTCTTATTTCAAAATTTATGTGAATGCAACCCATAGGCAGTTACTTTTTTTCAGTCATGTTTAGAACAAAAGTAGCCTCAGTGTATCGTCTGTGTATCTGAAAGTTTAAGTGTATATTTATATAGCGAGAAGTTTTGAAAACCCTGGTAGACTTTGTAGAACTACTGTACAATGATCATGCTGTTATTTATGCTTAATTTCAACTACAGACAACTTTAAAGTGGAGGCAAAAGACTGACTGACCAGTTAAGCTTTTGTTTTGATCATTTGGTGCCTTGAGTTTAAACAGCACATCAACTCTACTGTAACATGCAAAGTTCAATAGTTATCCTGTAATGGTAACTGGGTACCACTTTATAATAACTGCACCTTAATTAGCCTTTTATAAAGCATGAAAAAGACCTAATTCAGAATGAACAAATGGCTTAAGAATGATTCAGGCTTAGTAACTACTTACTTTACGGGGTTAGGAATTAGGGTTTTCATTAAATGGCACGTACCAGATTTTTTTCCCGTGTATTTAAACAAAATTTGTCCTGCGCCAATACAGATATATTGCATAATCAGCTCTTGAGGTCAAAATAAGTCAGTTGTGTTCTGTCTGTATCTAATTATAAAGCATTTTATGGTCTGAGAATCAGGAAGTGCACTGTTGGCATGCTAGTTGTTGTTAGCTTTATAGTGATGACAAAACTCAGCTTTGACCTCTGAAAGTTGTGCTTATTGTGGTGAATAATTAGGATGCTTGGAATGAACTATTTGTTCATTATGGTTTAAGTCTTTAATTTGCTTTAATAAAGCATGAACAAAGAGTAGTTATTCTAAAGTGGTACCAGTAATTGTACATAACTTCCAGTGTGTTGTGGGTCACTGTAAACAAGACGAGACACGCTGAGGAATGATCAAGCTGTTTTATATCAGTCTTTTTGAAAACTATTTTTACATGTTTTGTTGTCTAATTTATTGTTTTTTGAATGTTACTGATAAAAGGGGTGTTATTGTAATTTAGTGGATATTTTTTCTACCTAAGGTTTTGACCATAGCGTTGATCACTGTCTTGATGGTTTGTAGTTCACGAAATCACTGTTTTTTGCATGTATTTTATTTTGTACATGACTTGAATGTTGTTATTTCCACACCAAGCTTGTTTTATGTGTTTAAAGGACACATATTATGCATTGTTTGTATAGTTATTGGCCTTTAAATATGCTCTTGGAATGAATCATGAAAAAAAAAAAAAAAAAATCAAGCTAGCCATTATAAACAATGTAGCCGGCTTGCTAATATAAGCACAATGTTATAGTGAACACAATTTAGAAATGCTCAGCGAGTCTGGCGATGATTTATGGACTTAAACTGCGCAGAATTTCTACCTATGATGCCACAATTCAAGGAAAATTTCAACTGGGTGAATAGAGCAATTCGTAAACAGAATTAATGAAACAAGCGTTAATGACGCAAAATACAAGCCCAGATATGTTTTTGAGGGAACAACAGTACAATACTGTTAAAAGTTGCATAGTATGTGTCCTTTAAGATAAGAGCATTCCCTGTTGCAACAAATACTGGCCTAACATTGGACGTTTCAGCTGGTCTTTTGAACATACAACAAAATGTGACAGAGAAAATGTAAAATCTCGTATAAATCTTTGCAGACTTCAAACACTGCTTTTTGTTTTCATTCAGCTCTACTCTGTTAGGACCAAGACAAAAAACAAGTTAATGTGACTGCTCATTTTCTACATAAATGATTGTCACCGTTCTCAATAAAACGTGGTCCTATGGTATCAAAATGCTGTGATGCTTTTTGTCGTAGTATTAGTCAAAATGTGAGCAAAATGTACTTTTTTCTGGAACATATCAATTCAACAAAATACGCAAAATAATATATACAGGATTACAAGTGCATTCACCAATTTATAGGTGTCCATTAACTTTACACAACTTTGAGTCTGGTGGTCATTTAATGTGCTATTTATACAAGTATTTCTTTCAGCAAACAAGGCAACAGTAACATAGTAGAGAAAGAATTCCATATGCCAGTCGTGGAATTTGAGAATTGACGGTATGAAATTTCTACAGCATTATTAACTGTGACCAAAAATATCAGGGCGAAACAACAGTGATTAGCTCAATATATTAGTATAGTGGTACGTGAATTTAAATACACTTCAGACTATTTCTTCCTGGTTATTTACATTCTCTGTGGCATGATGGGTGTATATGATGACCAAAAACAACCAATTCATGAAATCAAGGTTGTGAGAAGTGCTGTTTTTTTCCGCAGACCCAGTAAAATAAACTCACTCTTTGTCAGTACTGTCTAAAGCCCATCCATGCTGCATTAAAATATTGCCGTGTACAAGACCGTGATGTACCTTATTTTCAACGGATCATCTGGACACTTTTTACAATCATACACATTTTGGCTCCCATCCAGAAGCCATTTGCAATTTGATGGTACTGGCTAGCTAGTAAACACTCTAAATCTCCCTTTGAGGCTGGACTTTGTTAACAGAGTATTATAAATGCCAGTGCTTCAAGCCAGTACCATCAAATTGAAAATGGCTTTTGGATGGGAACCGAAACACCTTGATTGCAAAAAACGGTGTCCAGATGACCACCGTTGAAACCTTCTCTACATTGCATTATGTTTCATCCTTACCTAGACTCTAACATAGAATCTCTATTTTCAGTTTAGTGGTGAATTGCATGAAGTCAGTATACACCAGATCACAAAAAGATGATGGATATTTTTTCCTAGTTTTGATGTGCACCGTATGGAGTGTTTAAGTCACCCTGGTTCACATATGCATCCTCCTGATAGTTCCTGGCTTCTTCAGCACACTTGAGTCTTTTGATGGACGTCCTACAGAAAAGTGCTGAGGGTGTTGTCCACGGTGACCAGGTGGAGGTACTCTGGCTGCTCTCTCTCACAGTCCAGCCCCTGCTTCTCCTGGGACCCTGTGCTGCTGTGACTCAGCAGGGGCTTCTTCTTCCTGATGGAGCCTGTGGAGCGCCGGTCCAGACACTGCACGATCATGTGGGCCAAGTCCTGCTGCAACCGCTGGAAGTTCTCTCTGAGGAGGAGGATGACAAGAGGGTGAAGGTAATGTAGGGAGGAGGAGGAGGGATAACTCTAGACTGGGGGCTTGATGCGTGATGACAACAGTTGATGCATTGCAGCTGATGTCATCAACATTCCCTGGGGGTGTGATGCTAACTGGAGACACTGCTCTGTCTGAAGCTCTGTTACTCAAGTTAGATTTTAATCTGAGCTTTGTTTTAACACAATCTGACCAGAAAGAGCTGGCTTAGTTGAAGTACTACAACAGATGAGCTGATCCTCCACTAGAAAGGTTACATAGTGTCCCTTGAACTGCAGCTTTTTACTAATACAATTTCCAAAACAATTCTGCAGTAACATGTCTTCCCTTTTATATTGCACCATTAAATCCTATCTCCTTTCATTACCAAGATGCCAAAGATTTTGACTGAGCAGAGATTTAATATTTAATCAGCATTATGTAAGCATATCACTCACGCTGTAGGTGGAGTTGGGAGGTCAAAGTTCTTCCCCTCTTCTCCTGTCAACCAATATGTCGGCTCTGCTTTTTTACCCTTTAAACACAACATAATGCAGTTTAGCTTTAGAGATATAGGTCCGTATTTATTCTTTAGTTTGTTTTTTTTTACATCTAAACAGTGTACTTACCTTCAGAAAAGTGTCCCCTCTGTATTCAAACTCAAACTCACACTCTGTCCTTTTGAGAATATCAATGGTGGGTTGACTGACATGGATCTTCAGAGCTGGAAAATGGCATGTTTCTATTTAATTACGATTAATGACCATCTCTGTAATTACTCAGGACTTATGCTCGCTGCCATACAAATTACAGTTAAATAGATTATACAAACACAATATGGATGGGCTAAATGTGCTTTCTACAAATACATTTATTAGTGTACTTACGATGTCCTGTCGACTCCATCCGAGACGCTGTGTTCACTGTGTCCCCGAATAAACAATATCTGGGCATCTTTACTCCGACCACACCCGCCGCGCATGGACCTGCAGCCAATACAGCCAATAAGATATTTGAGATAATAATAATAATAATGATAATATTGTAATATTAACCCTCTGATCACCTAAGGAGTCTTGAGGATCCTTTTGAGCAACTTTTTTTTTTTTTTTTTTTTTTGTTTCTGGTTATGTTGAGGTCAGTCACGTAAAATTTCCCAAACTATCATGGATTGAGTCAAATTTTTGATGTCACATGTCATTGACACAAGGCTAGAACAAAAGGGTACATTTATCACCTCCATTTAAATGGCCATAAAATCCACATATATTAACATTTTTTCTACTTTCAAAACTAATTTTTCTTCATCTCCTTCTACTCTACTCATACATGTGCAGACATTATAAATATGATGCAGATGTTTTTTTTGTAAAAGTACAACCCGCGCAAACCATAAAACAATTTCTGGCCTTTTCAAAATTAAAAGAGTGAAGTGGAACATTTCTAATCAGTCTTCATGTAATTTTATCTTCCTCTCCATCACAGTTTTCAACTAGAGGCCCCTTTATTTAATGTCAAGGCATTAAATAAACACAACCTACTGGATCAAGTATACTGTGTGTCAAATATTAGTAGTTCGATAAGAGTACCTGAGTGCACCCCTATGCGTATCCAGACTGGGATGCCGGGCAGGTGTCGGAGCTGGAACGTTGCCATGAAGGTCAGTATGTCCAGGGCCATGTGGCAGATGTCCACAGCGTGTCTGTTCCCATTCCTCTTGGGTAACCCCGAGGCCACCATGTAGGCGTCTCCTATGGTCTCCACCTGAGCACAGACATTAGAGGAGAAATCAACCATGTGCATGTACGGTGACAAGATGTGACATGGACATGAGAATGTTAATATTCCTGATTTTAGGGCTTGAAGTTTTGGGAAAAATACCTAATTTGACAAGCATTGCCATTGTTATTAGATTGCTAGTTATGTTTTAATAATAACATTCTTTTCAAATTTCACATTTTAAATGCAACAAATAGACTGAAATATGTACTGACAAACTAATACAAGAATCACATGTCATGTTTGTACAGATCTAAGCTACAGGGTTAGCGGTTTTATGCAGAATAAGACAAGATATTTAGTTAGGAAATTATGGTACTTCAAAAATTGCAGCCCTTTAGCCTTTTGCTTATTGTGTCCATTCAAATTGCAAATACATTTTATTTGCGATTCATTTACTAGTCCTACCTGACGTGTGTGCAAAATGTACTGAATGGCTTATTTCATGTGTGTAACAATAAACCATGAACGTAATACAATAATTGTCAGCTTCAAATGTAATAAACCCACAAACATGCATTCATTTGCATCATTATATTTGTGGGTGTTACATACGTGGTACTACAAAAAAGTGCACTTTTTTGGGGGGACTGTAACTGAGATTACTTCTTATTTCTTATTATTTTCGATTATACTGGACCAAAAGTTTTTGTTTGGCGCATACCCCAAAAGCCATAAATACAAAAGGTGAGGAAATGTTTGTGGATGCGGCTCTGCTATTTTTATTTTTATGCTTTTTGGAAGAAAGATTGTGAACAAACTGTGGGTCAGTGGATGAGACAGATGTGGTGTTTGTTATGAAATGAAACATTTTGGGTAAAAAAGAAATGGGTTTCAGATGACATCACAACAGTTTATAGGCTTGTAATATTTAATGGAGATGGAAGGCAGTTTAAATTAATTGATTCAATATGCCAATTTTTAGAGTATGAAATCATCACATTGATAACTACCATTTTCTGAACAGTCACATAAGACTTTTTTTTTTTTTTTTTATCATTGTATACGGAATAGCATGTAGATTTCATAGTTGTTATTTTCTGAATAAAAGCATGTTCACATCAACCTTATTTGATTAAACTGTTCTAACATTAATAACTTTAATTTTGTAGCACATAATATGCATAAATGAAAATAAATGTAGTGTTTGCTTTCCAATCATCAGTAATTAGGACACTAGTAGTAATTATAACACTAATATACGACATTATAACTCCCTTAGAAGAATGTTTTTATAATGAATGTTCTTATCATTAATTAGAAACTCTATTGCTTAATTTAAATCTACTTGTGCACCAGTTTGTTGACTGTGTTGACTGTGTTTTTGTTTGCTTATTGCTTTAAAATGGCTGTTATTGAGTTGCACACATTAGCAAACACTGACAAATAAGTTTTTAGATGGTCTGAAAACTCAAGAAAAATACAAAATAGATTTAAACAAAACATCTTTGGGTATGAATAATGGCACCACTTTCTGAAGCTATTGTGAAAAGATAATTTGAGTTTTGTTCATTTATGCTGACAGAGAAGACATCGAAGTCTGTGCCAGTTTTTCGTTTCATGTAATTAGAGAAATTACCATAAACTAGGTCAACAAATCTGCACTCTGACAGCCAAACAGCAAATTCCACCGTAGAAGTCCTCTAGCTCAATTTTAACTATATTCTAGAATGATGCGATATCTATTTCTTGTGTGTACCTTGTAGACATCATGGTAGTCTACAATGCTGTCGAAGCTCTTGTAGATGTCGTTGAGCATGTCCACTACCTCCATGGGGGTGCTGTACTGACACAGAGTGGTGAAGCCCACGATGTCACTGAAGTATATGGTGACCTCCTCGTACAGCTCGGGCTCCACCACACCACTCTCCTTCAAGCTCTTCACCACCGGTCTGCAATAACACACACAATCTTATTCTGGTCATGTTAAAGTGCAGAGTGACAGGGTAGGCTACTCATTGCACTAAAATGTTGTTAACATTATTATGTCTGTGTAATCCCTCAGTTGTCTAGGTCTGATCTATAGTAAAAGCCAAAGTTAAATCTGTCAACTGGACAAAAAGTTGTAGGAGTGAAGACGTTTTGCTGCTCATCCAAGCCGCTTCTTCAGTTCTGGTCAGATTGCTGGTGGACACTGCCTTATATCTATCTGAAGGGAGGAGCTAACTACACTGAAACTGTAAACAGCTATTGTTTACGGTTTCAGCCTTAATGGGCCTACTGGCTTGCTCTATTGTTCTCGTTGTTTCCTTTGTTTGCTTTGGGTCTGAGGATGGAGTTATAGATGGGGGACAGGTGATGTCTAAGCCCCCTTTCCTGTTCAAGGAAGGATTGTCTTTCCTAACAAAAACTGCTTCTTTAACTCCCCTCTCAAACCATTTCTTTTCTCTGGCTAAGATCTGTACCTCATTATCTTCAAAGGAGTGGTTAGTGCCTGTAGTGGCTGTGTTGGTACATTCTCTTATGGAGTGGCTGTTTAGTTTCTCCAATGTAACACTCGCTGCACACTTCACTACACTGAATGGAGTAGATCACATTACTTTGTTTATGGCTCGGGGTTTTTCACACTTCACTCACTGAATGGAGTAGATCACATTACTTTGTTTATGGCTCGGGGTTTTTCACTCCTACAACTTTTTGTCCAGTTGACAGATTTAACTTTGGCTTTTATTAACATTATTATATTAAGATTTAGTTTTCTGTAGTTTGACAATTTTGTTGAAGTTTCTAATTGTACTTCCTGGTAGGACCATAACTGTTACCTAGGAAACATACTGTAAACAAAAGCCAAAGCACATTCCTTCCTTTTTATTGGCAACATTTGAGGACTTTTGACCATTGAAAAGATATTTTGTTTGGAATTGTTAACTGCTATGGTAATGGAAGATATTTTTCATCATTTCGAAACCTACAGATAACAGGTAATTTTTTTTATTAAAACATATCACATGCATGTTAACTTTCAACTGTCCAAGTGTCTGTACCCTGGGAGGAGCATGAAGTTGAGGTAATCGGCCCGGTCCCTCTCAGACTTGTACAGGGCGGTCCTCTCCTCCACCAGGTTCTCCAGGTTCTTTGAGTACATCTGCAGGCGTCGGATCATGTTGTCCAAGTAGCTCTCGTTGTCATGGTTATGGATTTTACTGAGAGAGGGACAAGACAATACAGCACTTATGAGACTGATGAAATTGCATTGTACATAGGCCTGTAATGAATAGTAATGAAGGGTATTCTCTGGTGTGAAAATTGTGTCATGATAAAAATGATTTGAGTGCTGAGCCTTTCCCCTGTTCAAATCTAATCTGAAATATATAGTATTATGTTGCATTCAAATGATGTAAAATTTAACCATGTTATAATGGTTATGTTGTCATTAGCTAACTCAGAGTTGTATTTCGATGAATTCATGCATATTTGAGTAATCTTGTACAGTCCTACATCTGAGGCTTGATTGCTCCGAAACGTCTTCACCTACCACCTTGTCACCCTCAGCTCTGCCTCATATGTTGGGTTCAAAAATGTCTCCAAAAATGTACTCACTACAATGAAATTCCAGAGTCTATTAGCTCTAAAGTTTTAAACAGGAAGTTAATAGATTTCTTTCTAATATTAAGATGTTTTAGATTTACAATGAACAAAATGTGTGTTATAGCTTTATACTACATACCTCAAAAGTACATGTCTTCTTTAAGCAAATTTTGCTTGTTTGTTTTAGAATTGTCGAAATGTAAATAAATGCGGATTTATCATTATTTTCTTTTTTAAATATGATGGAAATTTACCATATAACAAAACATTTTAATATACCATCTACAAAATGGTTCCCAATTGATCCTTAGATGTTGATGTGCCATTATTAAGAACATATACTGTACTATTTTACTGTGGTCGCCATCGCCAACAATTATTATTCTGTTGGTAGCATTTCCAAACTAATATAAAACATATTGAAGTAATATAAAAATAAACTGTAATGCAGATTACCTAATGCTCTTTTCCAGACAGTTCTCCACCTTCTTAAAGTCTGGCCTGCGTTCTGGATCTTCGTCCCAACAGCTTTTAATCAGCATGAACACCTATGAGAAATAAATTATGTATTTTTTTACACCATTTTGATTGTAACACCAAAATGAGCATACTGTACTATGTATTGTGACCAAAATTACTTCTAGTTCTCTCTCCGACTCTGTGTTAAAGTTGAGGTCAGGTCTGAAGACGGTCACCCCTGGACATTGCACTCGGGACAGTTTTTCTATAACAAAACAATACTAATGACTGTATAATTTGAGGTTAATTTTTATTATTTGTGTGCTTGAAAATATCTAAAAATATGCACTTTACCTGCTCTGTCTGAACAACACTCAGTGTAGAAAGTGCATTTTCTGTAGACAATCTCCTGAGCAATGATGCCAAAGCTGTACACGTCGCCTTTCTGAGATGTGCCCTGTTTCCTCAAATGCTCTGGTGCAGTCCATAAATCTGAAAAGAGGTGTAGAACAACATGTAAATGATATGCTCATTTTTGTTGTTTGTGTAAGAATGTATGACTATAAGTCACATTCATGCATCATCACAACTTTCTAGATTCCCTTCTGTGGTAGAATTTGCTGTTTAACTGATTTCAGATTTGTTGACTTATAGTTAATGCGCTGTACTTTATGGGCCTATCTAGATGAAAAAATTGGCACTATGTTCAATGTCTTCTCTGTTGGTATAAATAAGCACAAGTGAAATATTTTTTTTAACTTGAGTAACAGAGCTACAGACAGAGCAGTGCCTGTAGTTAGCATCACACCCCCAGGGAATGTTGATGACATCAGCTGCAATGTATCAATTCTTTGAATGTAACATTATCCATTAAGGAGGCCAATTCAAACTCAACCTCTGCCAGGGACCAGTAATGTGTTGCAACCAAAGTCAGTGATCTTGACCACCATGCGGTTGTCCACTACGCAGTTGGTGGATTTGAGACGCCCGTGGACCTGGAGGTCACTGGCATGAAGATAGGACATGCCCTGAAAGATGAGAAAACGTGAGAGAGACATCGAAAACACAGCTATAACTAAACTTGATCATTAGTGCCCTCCTCTGGCAAAAAGAATACACTACACTCACAAATATTAAAATATTATCTTCAAGCAATACCATCTCTATAGACACAAGCAGGTAGCAAATCCCCCACCAGAAAAGTTACATAGTGCACCTTTAAATGAACATACAAATAATTAAATGCTATACTCAATGTATGAAACAACCGTTTCAAATCTTAATTCCCATTATATAGCCTCCATTTTTCTCGCTCACTTATCCAAACATTATATAACGTATGGTATTGGCATGAATTATATAAGGTGGTCCCTAAGGAAAAGCCCTACATGAGGATGGTTCACCTTGGCAATGTCGTACATGACAGAGATCTTAAACTCCCAGTCCATGAAGGTCTCCTCTGGGTAGGACACTTTGTTATTGAGCACATACTACAAAAAGACAAGATGAAGAGAATGTAAATGCCAATTGTTGTGAATGGAGTCATAGGCTATAATTCAATATATTTCCCCATTTGCCAAAACATGTTTTTAAATTTGTGCACAAAAAAATATATGCTACAATTTCTTTTATTTCTTTATGTTAAAAAAATGATTCAGATTAGGGCTCAAACTTTTTTGTACTTGACTTGAATTATCTCTTAACATTTTTTTCCCTAGAATTTAACCTATGCTTAAAATATGCTAATTGAAGCATTTTGATTTAATAACAGTGCTGCCTTTGTTATAAAACCTTTTTTTCAACAAATAGCAAGTATTACAGTCTTAAGTCCTGCATTACACAACATGGATTCTTGTGAGCTTTGTTTGGTTTGTTATGTTGTAATGCTGTTACCTCAATAAAAACATACCCGGAGTTGAGTTTTGTTTCATTCACACGTTTGAGCAATCCTTTACTATTAGTCTGTCTACATCTTAAAGCTCACAATGCTCTGTTCTACCTTGTGATGTCATGAAGCTGTAGTTTTCAAGTTAACCGCTACCTTTTACCTTTAGTTCAGAAGAGACTAAAAACATAGTAGAGCACTTCCTGTATTACCTCATGACATCACAAGGTGGAACAGAGTGTTTTCCGTTTGAGAGAACACAGGCTAAATATGCAAGGTTTGTGCAATAGTGTAATATAGGCCCTTTAACGATTATTAAAACAGTAAATTAGTCACAATATTTTATTTTTATTATTGTTGCAGGGTTCATTTAGATGTTTGGAGACAATAACAAAAAAAAGCTTGGTTAATTGCAAGTTTGATAGCATATTATTTGTGTGAAAAAATGCCCGGATGACCTTGTTTTTTCACTTTTACTTATATATGCACATTACAGCAGCATGTCAATGTTTAAATCAGAAAAGATTAGTAACCAATAATAATGAGTGTGGGAGGGTAATGGTCTTTCTAGGACCTGCACTGAGTAGCCTGCCCCGTGGGGATATACTCAGCTCATGTCATTTGTACCTTGAGAGATCCGCGCTCTCCATACTCAAACACTCCAAACACGCCCTGGTCAAACTTCACCGTGCCATAAAACTTGGTCAGGCTGTAGTAGTCGATGCGAAGCAGCTGGACAGAGGATCAGACATTAGCTTCAATAATGTCAATACAATGTTTAAACCAGTCTGTGCGAGCCTATTGTGTTACCGTGTTCAACTCAATCCTCTGGATCTCATCAAAGTTCCCGTCTGTGTGCTTCAACTCCTTCAGAATCACAATCTAAAACAAAATGTACAATAAAAAAGATATGAGACTTAAAGTACCTGTACCCGATTTTTCCCATGTATTTGAGCAAAATTTGGGTACAGATATATTGTATAAGCAGCATGCCGTCTAGTATGTTGTGATAAGCTCTTAAATTCATTGCAGTGTGAATAATTAGGATGCTCAGAACGCATATGGTAAGTGAGGAATAACTTTGGACCACTACAAATGGTTTAAAATGAACTAGTACTGTTTTTCCTTGTTTTTAAGACAGTAAAAACAGGTACAGTGCTTTTAATTTATAATAAACAAATCGTTTATTAACAGTGATTAAGGCTTACTTAACTAATACCCTAACCCCTTAATGAAGTAGTTACTAAGCCTGAATTCATGCTTTAAGGTTAATTAAGGTGTATATTATTATAAAGTGGGACCTGATAATGAATATGGCTAGATAATATACTGTCATACCTTTTTGTCATAAAGGGCTCTACGGATCTTGAAGTTCTTTTTTTCACTCTCATTTTCAATCTGTAAAAAAAAGTGAAGAATTGCTATGCTGGAAACAACAGCATTTATCAGAAATTTTCAGAGATGAGGAGAAATTGTACTTCTCAAAGTAGTTTTATCTGAACATACTTTTACCTGAGTAATATTAATATATTTTTAATTTATACTATAACAGTAGTTTTCCTTGAGTAAAAAAAAAAGATTCCTCTTTCTAGTGCGATTAACTTTTAAAAGCTTTATGTTGACAATATTAAATGATTTGAACATTTGTGTTTCTTACACCGCTCCTTCAGATATGTTTATTTTTTTACGTGGTAAATAATAATTGTTAAATAAATACTGCATTCAATCAGTTACTCAGTTACAGTTTTTTCAGTTACCATATTTATCAAAATACTTTTCTACTCTTACTTACATAAATATTTAGATACTACTTTTCGCTTCTACTTGAGTAATAATATTTTAAAGTAATGTTGCTCTTAATGTTGCTCAACTTTTGACTGCTCTGCCTACCCCTGGAAGTGTTTATTAAAGTGTCTACCTTGAGGGATACAACATTATGTTCATTGTCCTCCAGCAAAGAGACAAGGTCAGAGTTTATGTGGGACCAGCGCTTTCGCAGCCGTCTTTCTTCCCTGTTCTGTCTGGTTGAAAAGAAATACAAAACAATATTTAAAGAAATTATGAATTGAAAATTGTACACATAATAGTCACAATAACACTGTCTAACTAGTAGCAGTAAAAAGCTCTCATTTATCTTTTGTGTAAAGATATGACTTTTCTAGTGCTCATAGTGCATCTGTTTGTCATTTACCTGTAGAAAATGAAGGCAATGGTGGCTACAACTACCACAGTTACAGCCAGTACAGTCACTATGATGTCTTCAATGTTAGGACCTGAAAACATTTATAGTTGTCAAAAGTATTGAAAATCAGATACTAATCAATACTAAAATCAGTATTGAAACTAGATACAAGTATAAGACACATAGACTAGTGTATGCCCATGGACCACTATGGAGCATACCTGGACGACGAAAATAAAGTACTATAATTTAAGGCTGAAAATGCCATAATTGGTATTGAAGTCAATTCCTTTGTATCGAAATTGAGTTTAAAATTTTTGTATTGCAACAACACATTAGCAAAGCAATAATTAACTTTTCCAGTTATAATGATGTGTGAAACTGAAATTAGAAATGAGACTGGTCTTTACCTCTGTCTGGACATCCTTTTGGGAGTTTCTTGCCCCAAATAAAGTTTGGGTCTGTATCGACCATATCAGTACATAACGTCTGGGTGTCAAAAGTATATAACATTTTGTACTGCAAAACAAACAGAAGATTCTAAATACTGACATATTATGTTTAACTGACTCAAAAGAAATCAGGATACATATTGTTAAGATTTAAAAGACATACTTTGTTGTCTGTTGTGGTGTAAATAATGGAAAAGGTCACATCTCTGTCCCCATTCTGATCCAGATGGTACGTTCCAGCTGTTCCTGTAAAGTCCAAACATTTGACTATTAAAGGTGTACTATGTCACTTTTTGGTGGAGGGTCGATCACCTGCTTGTCAGATTAAACTATTATTGCACTGATGAGATTGTTTCAGTATGGTATAAACATGGTGTATGGTATAAACATTATAAGGTTGTCAAAAGTATCAAAAATCTGATACTAATTGATACTAAAACTAGTATCGAAACTCATTTGAGGAGGTACTGATACTACAAAAGTCACATTGACAGGACAGAAATGAACCTTTCCTGAATAGCTTAAGAATGATCTTGAGCTGTATCAGAACAAGTACAAGACCACACAGACTAGTATACACCCATGGACCACTATGTAACCTACCTGTATGACTGAGGGATTAAAGAGATATAAGGACATGGTAATATAAAAGAAAGTACTATTATTTAATGTTGAAAATCTCATTCTATTGTCTAAATAAAGAATAAAGAAATACTTTGGTTTGGTGGTCACCAACTTGGTCACCAACCAAAAATCCCATGCAAAACAACAACATCTCTATGAAGAAAAGAAGGTTTCGGACCCTCCACCTAAAGTACACAAGAAACAAGAACATGAACAAACCTAATCCCTAAATTACTGAGATGCATTTTATGGTTACATTTGTCAGTTGCTTATGTATGCATTCACAATAGGGTATTTTTCCAATAATATTGTCAATATGCTTCATGAAAAAATTGCTAATTCACAATATCTTATAAACTGATACTTAAATCAGGAACACTTTTAAAGTAACTATTAAAGTGGGACTAAACACCTAAAGTCCGCCCACAACCACATTTCAAATAGAGATGCTAAAATGGGAAGTACCTGGAGGACTAAATAAAAAAACGAGAGAGGAGGAGGGGCGGGGTCTGGTCATATGTGGAACAGTGTGATTGGTCTAACAAGTATCCACACTTCAGACCCCGCCCCTGCAGCCAGGTGTTTGTAATCAGACACACCTGGCTGTAATCAGGGCAGCCTGTCATGATGTCACCATGACTGGAAATTGCAGAGGCAACTGAAGCAGTACAAAATTAGATTTAGGTGTTTTTGACCAGAAAGCTGCCGACTTACCTAGTTTGCACAAAAATTTCCAAAAAATGAGTATGAACAGCAGATAATGCTATTCAAACACCATATATACAGTATAGTAGCAGAAGAAGTGGATTAAGTGTTTAAAAAATTACCATTAAAAGAGGTGTTTCTGAAGAGACTGGGATTGAGAAAGGGCTCCCTCCTTCTCTCCAAATGAGAGTCTTGGATAATCTTTCTTATGACTTCACCAATAAACAGCACTGCGTCGTGGTAAGCAGCGATGTAGTCATTCATCTAGATTTTGAAGGAGACAATTAAAAATATTGTAACCATGAAAACCCATAACTTAAAGTGCACATGACAGGTCAGACCTGATTTCACTACAATATTAACATGATTTTGGTATAGATCTGACTTTGTTTTTTATAATTTTACTTCCTGGATGGACATGGGCAGCAGATGTGGAAACACGTAGAAGCAATTTCATAACTGTTACCTAGCAACCATAATGCTAACAATGGGCCAAAGTTTGTCAATTTACACAGTATTTATTATTTTACAAACTGAAAAATTACTGTGCATAAATTGTCCCTGCATTTTGGATGGAATTTTATGTATTGATGACATTGATAGAGAAATTGCTTTTTAGCTTTTTTTTCTTTCTACTTTTTTTTTCAAACTTTTCTTCACAAACTTTTACTTGACAAATATAAGGTACAGGTACTATCCCGTCAAATGAAAAATATGAAATCATGTCATAAGCACTTTATATGATTGTATGTGTTGTATGTTTATGTTTATGTGTAAGTGTTTAACCTTGTTATCCGGGCCTGTGCTGATGTTGTAGTTCCTTGTTTTGGGCATCGTTAGAACAAGCACATTTTTCATCTGTGGACTTGATGTTTTGTTCCTGTAATACTCATCACTGCAGGAATACAAAAAGGAAGAATCACTTTAGTTTACTGCTATATAGAAAAAAATTACTTTGAATTAGGGTTGTCAAAAGTATCACAAATCAGATACTGATCAAAACTAAAACTGGTATTGAAACTAGATACCCATTAATACTAAAGAAGTCACATTCACAAAACAGAAATGAGCCTTTCCTCAATAGCTTTAGAATGATCTTGAGCTGTATCACAGCAAGTATAAGACCACATACACTAATATACGCTCATGAACCACTATGGCTATAAGACTGCATGGTAATATAAAAGAAAGTACTACGATTTAATGTTGAAAATTACATTCTATTGTCTAAATTAAGAGTGTTATTCTTTTTTTTAACCAGAATTAAGTATAGAGTCTATTCTTTAGTATCGAAATCAAGTTTGAAATTTTAGCATCGCAACTTTGAATAACATTAGGTCTCAAAAAATCCCTTTCTTATTACAGTTTTACCTAATATCAATACTTGGATTTAAAATGTGAGTATTCTGCCTAGGTGATGGTGCACTGACTTGTAAAGGTCAATGAGAAAGAAGAGGATATCGCTGTTATCTGCCTCTGGGATGCCCCTCTTTGCCTCCTCCACGTCTGCTGGAGATCCACACATGATAAATACTGCGAACACAAACACAAGATAACTCTAAATCAACACACTACAGTCAGCGATGGTAGGAAAGGCAATCAGGTCCAAAACGGATTCACCAAAACAGAAAGGCTACACAAATCATGGTTTTATATTGCTTTTGGGAATGATATAAACTAGCAATTATGCTTAAATTACCCGAATGGGCTGTTTCAATGTAATTTATTATAGTTTTATCTGCGGGTATAGGCTACAGTGAATTCGTTGGTTGTCTCTCATTACGTTTACTAATTTATACTTTGTGTGCTCAAAATGCCTAAAAAGTAACATTATATATGAAGTTTTAGATTAGATCCCATTCCTATAATCTGGTGTGCTACTGCCCCCCTTAGGAAGCAAAAAAACAACCGGGTTCCGATCATTAATTCACTCTAGTTATGAATATGTAATGTTTTTGTCCTTTAGTTATTACGTACTTATACAGGTAACTCAATGTATGTAGGCTTGACTCTGATTTAGACGAAAATAATATGTAAAACTGATTACTCTTTTGAACTGTTTATACCAACTTTGAAACTGAATGGTATGTCACCCTGCTTGCTAGTATGCTAACTCATGAATGGGAATTACTGTGGGTTTAACAGTCAAGTAAGTAACTAATTAATTCTAGTATTAGGTTCATTTTAAATATGGGACACGGCCAGACATCATCATTAAAACTTACGGTTGCTTGTCCTGTTTGCTAAGGCTAGCTCATATTTTAACTCCTCGGGTTTGCGTATAGCTTCCTTGGATATATTTTTCACAAAATCTGTAGCGTCTGAATCCAGGGCGTTGATGTACCTGTCAAAAACACAGACATGGTGAAAGATAGGTAAGTGTTTACAATTTTAACTATAGGACAAAGAGGGAAGCTTGAGTTAAACTTGTCGACGCCATCTTGGATGCTGGTCCAATTAAATTAGCATGTAGCAACAATGGCTCTAGTATATCTACAGTCTATGCTAGCGACTTACCGTTTTCAAGTTGTGCTGAAACTAGACAAAAGTACCAAATAAGCAAGATAAAACTAAATTGCAGACATAGAAATAGATGCTTAATGTTAGAGATTATTATATCTTGAAAGCTAATTGTTAAAATGTTAAACAAAAACTAATCTATAACAGGTTGGCCCACACAGTTTAGACTGCAGGCTTCCAGCATGGAAGTGTAATAAAATAGATCCATGGCTTCCACAGGTGGGTAGAGTAGCCAAAAACTGTACTCAAGTCAAGAGTAACGTTACTTCAAAGTAAAATTACTCAAGTACAAGTACAAAGTAATGGTCCAAGAAATTACTCAAGTAAGAGTAAAAAACTATTTGGGAAAACTTCTATTCAAGTAAGAGCAACTTAAAGAGTAACTGTCGAGACGTAACATCTGATGTGTAAGTTAATGTAATTTGAAGGACAAAACTAGAAACCAAACTTGGTATTTTCAAAGGATAGAAACAAAAACTACATTATCTGAAGGAGTGGTGCAAGAAACAAAAATATTGGAATTATTTAACACTGTCTACATAAAGCTTTTGTCACTGGTAGACGTACTCACAGTGGGAAGAGTAACCAAAACTTCAAGTAAGAGTACTGTTACTTCAAAAAAATATTACTCAAGTAGGAGTAGGTACAAGTATGCTGCCAGAAAAGTACTTTGTAAAGTACAATTTCTTTAAAAAGATACTCAAGTAAATGTAATTGAGTACTACTGGCTTCAGGTCAAACTGAGGTCTTTAGGCATGAAGAAGGGTATATGGACTGGGCTATAAGAGTGTATTTTGTACATATGACTAACCAAAAGCAATCCTCGGTATTGTTCTGTTTCTTATACACATATGCTTTCTCCCACAGAGGTTTGAGCTTGTCCTGATAATGCCAGAACTCAATGAAGAATCTGGAGACCTTCCGGGCTGGTGGCAGTAGACGTTGGAGGTTTCTGGTGTTATCACAGGACAGACCAAAACTGCCTGCGGAGAGGAAAGGAGTCTGGATTTTTAGACCCAGCTCCAAACTGGGTAAAGACACAAGACAAGTAAAGTAAACACAACTTAATTTTTTTTATGGAATGATAAAAATATATTGATAATAATAATAATAATGGACACTCACTTGACCATTGTATAGGTAGCATAGGTGCAGGTGGGTCCGAGCACAGCACATCCCAGCTGCCTTGTGTCCTGTCAGTTTGCAGCTTTATGAATGGTTGGTGATTAGATAGAGATAATAGTTGTGGAGGTTGAAAATATCTTACCGTCAAATTTCTGTACTCAGCCAATCCTTCACATGTGGTACTGTGGCAGCCCTTTGTATTATAGTAAGTTGTGTCAAATCCAGCAAAATTGGCCTTGAGACTGAAGTTCATACCTTGTGATACAAAAGAAAAAAATGTAATAACTTGTAATAACAGTCTAGTATACACACATGGACCACTATGTAACCTAGGTGGATGACTAAAGGATTACACGGTTACAAGGCCACATGGTAATATAAAAGAAAGTACTACGATTTAATGTTGAAATTCATAGTCTGTTGTCAAAAGAAAAAGTGTTTTTAATTTTCATTGTGGTATTGGAATGGTATCGAGTCTATTCCTTAGGGCCTCTGCTGTCCTAGGACATAAAGTCATAATAAAGATGATATCATGCTGAGGCCCTGTGATGGAG
>KN472888.1:0-14168 GCA_000787095.1 Periophthalmodon schlosseri
GAATAACCTGTGCATGGACACAAACGTCACCGACCCCGATCTGCTCTGGGACAAGGGACCTGTCCTGTTCTGGTTCGAGATGGACCAGTGTGATGAGATCAGCTCCTGTTTGAATGAGGAGTATACGGCTGAACCTGAACAGGCTGTAATCTCTGTTGGTGACTCTTCGGAAGATCTCAAGGCCGATACAGCAGACAATGGTGTGCGCAAGAGCGCCTCCTTCTGGTCAGGCATGAAGAAAAGGTTTGGAGATGTCATGAGGCATTTATGCCAATCCATGATCCGTGTGTGGCGCTGCTCCACCTCCAGAAGGCACTAAAGGTGCCACTGCAAACTTATTCAAATAAAAATTGTTCATTAGCAATCAAATGTGTTCATGTATCTGTATTTTTTCTAAAATTCAACTTTACAATTTTAAATAAATAGACAAATGCTCACAGCATATACTTGAAATGCATTTAGCAGGAAATTGTTGAACTAATATAAAAATATAAAACTGTAAAGTGAAGATCTGCAACAGAGCAAATATTAATTCATATTATGTTAAAATGGTACTAACCACTTTATAAAAGTTGCTTGCACCAGAGTACTGCCCTGGTTTAGATCTTAAATTTCCCTCAACCAAAGCTGATAGTATTACATGCTGCAGCAGTTACACACAATGTTTTGTGAACATAGAGCATATTCAGTATTGGGGCTTGGACCATAAAGACAATTCAGATGTGAGCTCATACCTCCAATACTCACTCATCTACTTGAAATGTATTTAGCACAAAACAGTTGAATTAATACAAAAATATGATACTATTATACAAATTTGCTTTTGGGGAAATTGGGATTACTGTGTACAGTACTTAAATAAATGTTTCTATCATTTTGTTTTAGATATGTTTTGAAGCATTTCTTTAGATATAATTCATTTCTGTTATAATACATTTTATAATAAACATTCTTTTCTAATATTTAGAGATGGCAATATGTCAATAAACTAAGTGCACAGAAGCATTTGACATTGACAGGAAAGAAAACCAGGTAGTGTAACAGTTTTAAGTGTGCCATTTTTCAAGGCAACAACATGGTCCTTACAGGCTTTCAGTGTTTTATGTGATAGCTCCAAGAAGCCATGTAACACAAAGCACAATAGCATAGCCTACATTATCTACACGCACCTGCTGAGATTTCCATTTAGGATAGCGCTCGATCTGCAAAGCCTGCGGCACTGTTGATTTCACTTGAGTCAGCATGATACCAGTGCTGGTACAAGTCTCTCGGCTTCCCACCTCGCACCCCGCTGAGTCTGGATGAGTGAACTGCATGAAAAAAAGACAAAGAACCTATAACTTTCTTTCAAGTGACTACAACTATACCAATTTTGTACAAAAGACAGCTTACCCATTTTCCACCACGGTTGGTTGGAGCAAACTGCCTGCCACCTTTTACCATTTTGACACATTGCAGATTCGATTGAGAGTTTAAACTACATGAGAGAGACAATCTAAAAGTCACCAACTAATGCCAACACTGGTGACCATGGTAACTGGCTGTAAACAAACAAACCTGAAATGTGACCTTGGTTTGTCATGGAGATGTACAAGGACACATTTGCATACACTTTCATTTAACAGACATTTAATGAGAAAGAAAACTGACAATTTAATTAATACATACAATAAATTTAATTAAAGCTGAAATGTAGAATTAAATATTTTCTCACATTGTAGTAAAAACAATTCAAAATAGAAGATAACTTTAAAACATTGAATAAAAAAAAATAATAATCAGGTCCCAAAATTAAGGTATGAACAAATTATAAAATATTAACCAGTTAAATAAGAAAAGCAGGAGTGTCTGCCAGAAATGAGATTTTTGTCATAGCTGAAGCCTAGCAAAGATGATTTTTATTTAAACACGACAATTCTTGTGTGAAAGTGAATTAAAATCAAATTCAGTAAGAACACGAACAACTTTCAGCCAATATTAAAGTATGTTTTTGCATTGCATAATTGAATTTTTCAGTATAATTCTAACAAGAGTTAGCATGTACATTGTAAAATAGAAATACATACAGTCATTTGAGTCGTTCACTTTTGTGTAGTGCCACTCAAACATGGCATCACCTCAGGAATGGCTGGCTTGTCCATTTCCTTGTGTTTCTTGATGTATCTGAGCACCCGGTGCCACCTGAGAAGAGAAAGAAACAAAAATTGTGGAATATGGATATTAATTCATATTATGCTAAATTGAGGAACTTTTAACCATTTTATCAGACAAGTTTTATTGCCATTGTCAAAATTCACAAACTAGGAGCTTGCTTCAGCAGTATGGTGCAACATAAAACAATGAATAATAACAGTAAACATGAACTATGATAAAATAAGAAATAAGGTAAATAAATATGGAGTGTGATTTATAAATAATTTCACATTTTATTAAGAGGAATAACCCTTTGAGATGAGGTAAATACAAAATATACAGTATGGGCAGAACGGCAGCGCAAAACTATCAGTGCAGGTAGATTAATTATAGTTATTTATAATACCGGTTACCTGTATTAGAAAGTATTCCTGAGTCCAATGACAGAAGAGAAGAAACTCTTCTTGTACTCAAGTAAAAATACAGTTATATGGCTTATAGTATACTCAATGGCAAGTAAAAGTACTACTGCCAAATTTGTATTTAAGTAAAGGTAAAAACGAAATATGCATAAAAATATTACTCAAAGTACTAGTTACTATTTTATGCAATTTTAACAGCATTTTAGGTCAGTCTTGTATATAAAATATGATTAATCCAACAGTTTAAAGCTAAATTATATAGTTTTAAACCACAATCTGTATATTCTTTGAGCTCTGACCAATCAGAGCAGGTCAGGCAATGCTGTTATTTGTGTTTGTAGGCATAGAAGAAGAAAGTGGTGACAGTGGTGATAAAGTCGTGCAATGGATCGATTGGGATTTACTCCTATGATATAAAATTTGGTTAACAATTGCATACAACTAGAACATAGAACATACTAAATATTATGATTGAACCATAAACACTATTCATATGTAAGATCATACTTCTCTTGTGTATTGTTGTATTCATTGACCCTGTAGGCCTCCTCGCTCTTCCTGTCCATCCAGCGCTGCAGTAATCGGTCGTTCTCTCTTTGGACCTGGACCAGTGCCCCCTTCAGTCTCTCCTGTTCCTTATGTAGTGACACCAGCTCCTTAGACTGACACTCCACAGTGAACTCGTACTCTGACAGAGTGGACTTAAGGCTGTTACTGCCCTTTGCTAAATGGAGAGCCTCTTTGTGGTAGTGGGATACTCTGGAATAGATGGTAGTGAGATTGGCAGTGGTATTGTGAAAAATATGTATTCGAAATTGTGATGAGTTAAATTACCGTGATTGCCAGTATTGTATTTCAGCTTCTTTTAAATACAGGACAGCAGTAAGATCTGAGACTGTCTGAGAGAGCTACAAAAAAAATCAATAATTAATGATCAAATAGTTTTGGGCATTCCATTGGTGGAAAGTAATGGTAAAAGCGGCAGCCACCAGTGCAGAGTGTTATTATGTCCTTGAGCAATCATTGTTTATTTGGTGAGTGGGAAGTGGTGAATTGGGGTTGGAAAAAAAACAAAAAAACAAGCGTTATCATTAGTGTGTCAGTGTGTTGTGAATTACATCAAATTATGAGATTCCCTGTCATTTCCAGCCATCATTTACATTACTAATTAACTGTCAAATCTGCATGTATACATTTAAAGGGTTGATTTGAAAGCACAAAAACATCAAATTAACAAAATGGCGCATTCCTCCAAACTGGGAGAAGTAAACAAGAACTGGATCAATAACATTTACTTTGTGTGACATCATGTGAGGCAGTAAATTGTTACTTTGTTATTTCCACAAGACAAATTGATCTTACTTTTACCACACATAGGTCACTGTATAGCCTATTTTGTAATGAAGCACATTCCATATGGCTGTTGCAATTTTTCAACCTCATATCAGGTTTGTTTATGCAATGTTGTATAATTGGGACTTTTGAATTCACTTTGCTGATTATCACTTGCTAATTAAGCTCCTGGTCTTCCGGAACACATTTTCTGTAGGCCTAAATGCTCATGAATCATTTTAGTTTCTATTATAAATAAAATCCATCCAACCTTTTCCGCCAGGTGTTCACTCTCTCTCAGCTGCAGGTGAAGGAGTCTTGTTTGTCTCCCGTCTTCAACTCCAACTTTTTCTAGGCTGTATAATACAGAACAATAATCAATGAAAATGCAATAGAAAACCAACCACAGTAAAAAAAAAAAAAAAAAATCAGACCTTTTGGTGTGAATCTCCTCCAAAACTTGATTGCGAAATTCAAAACGCTCCTGTGTCTCAGATACTAAACACACAGCACATAATAAATAAACTCTCACTAGAATAATTTTAAAACAATGTGAGTCTTACAGCACGTGAAGACACCAGTAAAGGGCTGTTTCTCAGTTTTGTCCCTCTGTTGCAGTCGAGTGCGCACGTGATTTTTCCAACCCAACATTGTAGAAAAGCACTTCACATGTACAATCTTCACAACCAAAACTGCGTCTGTATTACTTAATCAGTCAGGCTAAATGTGGCATGACACTGGTGTGGCCGAGGCAGGAGACTGTCGTGTGTGCTAGCATCTCTTTGCAAAGTTTCACAGCTCCGCCCTGCTCTAATCAGCTGCTTCACCATCCTGCAAGACAAAACAGCACATAAGAGACCATTCCCTGTGCACTTATGCTGCCACCTACTGTCATCTAATGTAATTGATGACTGATCGAAGATAGTCCGAGACTCTTGCACTGGTTTGATCATTATTGATAGACAGAATTCTTTATCAATAAAAATATAAGATACATGTATGTTGAATAAGCCTAATTTATTGACTGTAAGCGTTGTTGTAAGCGTAAAATTGTTGAAATGTGTTCCTTATTTTGATCAATTAATTGAAAAATTAAAGACATTCGACAAAATATAATTACATAGTGAATTAAATATGACAATTGATTTAAATCTGCTGATATGATAAAGAATATACTCACATTTTCTAGAACGTGCATGCTGAAAGTACTTCCGGGTCACATTGAAGTCCGTTAAAGTTTCCAAATGACATGGGTTCTTTATTTTGTTTTAATGTTAATTATTAACATGCTAATATCTTGAAAAAATAAGTAGGGATTTTAAATAGAAAAGCAACTCATATTTACAGAAAAACTGTTGTTTTACGAAGTCCCGGAAGTTGTCGCTAGCCGATCGCGCAAGCTCGAGGTTCTACAACAACAAACTGATGTCTGAAGTGGAGCATCTGAAACATCTGAAGGAGAGACTAAGTGATTAAGTGACTGTCGATCTTTTGGACAGATTCTGTCGACATCGATGTAGCAGCAGCATTTTTTACACAACTATATTTTCAAGACCGTTGCTTGTTTGGCTAGCTAAACAAGCAACAGGAACACAGGCAAAATCTAACGTGTCAGTCGTGACACCTGTAAAATGCTCATTAGATAATCGATGAAAAAACTCGACCGCTGTCTCGTATGTTCAGAATGAGCTCCTCATCGGCGGGGGACAGAGAGGCTGACATCCCCTTTGACAGCTCCATGGACGACAGTGGGCTCACATGTGTAGGGGACACCAGTAAACAGGTGAGCTCACAGAAGCTAACTTTTATCTAGTGCTGTTTTATAGATGTGGAATATAGATTGAAAAGCTTTAACGGTAGCTATTTTACACTTAGAAGTGGTATAAATGCTGTTTGCTTGACAGTCAGTAATAAAACATAATAAAGATTTAAGGGTAGGCATGTGGGCATAAGATTTGCTACCAAAAGCATTATATATTAATGGTTCTTGGTTGTATCTGGGGCTTCAGTGGTAGTTCTGTCACTCAATTTTAAGGATCATAATGTTAATGGACCTATCTTTATCTTTTTTTTTTGTAAGAAACTTGCATTGCTAACTGCATGTAATTTATTTATATATATAATGGGGTTGTAAATATTTTGGACAGAAACACAAAACGCAATTGTGTTACGTCAGCTTCTAATCAAGATATTGTAATACAAAGGTTTTCAGATTGTAATTTTCAAATCTGATTTTTAATCTACCATTAAAAATAAGGCTGACAATTATATACCAACCTGTACTAGAATGATGGAAAGTATGGAGAACTCTTGGAACAGCGTCTTAAAGCACAAATGGACACTGAAAGTGGAATATAACTTACACCAGTGCTAGTACATACATACATACATATTCTCAAACGCTTTTCATCCTGCAGGACACAATGATCTGTTCTGGCAATAGTGAAATAAAAAGCAGAGCGGTCGTGAAGTACTCCGCTGCCCCACCTCCAACCAGTTATGCAGTCCTACAAGAGAAGACCGACCTGAAACTGCCCCCTGCCAACTGGCTCAGAGAGAACCCTCAGCTGGGTTCTGCTGGCACCACTGTGTTAGGGTCCAGCAGTAAGAGCAAACCATTCTCCAGGTAAAATCTAACTATATACACTAAAGCCAATGCAACACAACTGCAACTATTTTGTTATAACACAATTTACTATTCATACAATCCACTGTGCTGTCTATGCAGAGGGGATGCTAATCATTGTTTACTCTTGGCTGGAAGTAGCAAACTCGCTCTTCTAATTGCTGCAAACATTCGGAGCAGATGGCCTCCCTTGTTGGTCCGGATGCTCTGATGAAGATAGATTATTGCTAACAGCAGTATCCATATTGGGAACTGCTTGTATTGTCAAATCACGGAGGGAAACATTAATTATAAAGTATTGCAATATTTTTAGTGCCGTTTCCTGGACTATTTATTTAGTTAATCAAATTTATATTGCGATTGCAGATATTGCGCCAATCATTTGCAGAAATTGTGCAATCAAAATATTTTTTGTTCTGACTGATAAGGGCATTCTGCCCTTTAAAACAAGGCAAATACACAGTGGCTTTCAAATCCCAAACATGACTAATATTAATAATAATAATAGCATTAAGTCTGTCCTTTCACTACAGATTAACTTTTGACACAAAATGTTTAAAATAATCATGACTTCAATAATGACCTAAATAACTGATTTTTTTTTTTTTTTTTTTAATGATTGCATCCCCACTATTTATGCTCTTATTGGTATGATACCTCATAGCTATGTATTTATTCGTTGATGATAAATTACTTAATTCATTATGTTTTTCTAGTTTTGGCATGGCCTATGACTTCATTGATTGCATCGGGGATGATGTCGATGTGGTGTCAGATTCAGAGGTTTGTGTAGATTTCAAAAACTTAAAGCACCATTTAGTTTTTTTTTACTTTGTTAATGCATTTTATGTTTTCTGCCACATTTAGAACATAAAGAAGCTGTTGAAAATTCCTTACAGTAAGTCACACGTCAGCATGGCTGTTCACCGAGTGGGGAGAACACTGCTTTTGGATGAACTGGATATTCAAGAGCTGTTTAGGAGGTCCTCCCAAGTAAGGATAGTTACTCTCATTGGCATTCTGAGTGTAAGGAAGTACGTAATGCACTTTTTGAGATAGCATTTATGTTTTGCTTATCTTAGACAGGAGATTGGGCATGGCTGAAGGAGTTTTACCAACGGCTAATGGATCAAAAGTGGCAAAGGAAAAAGAAAAGTAAAGAGCACTGGTATCAAAAAGCCATCCTATCTAAGTTCCTTTACTACAGGTAAGTATTTAGATTATAATGTGCATGTTTCAAATGGGTACACATTTTTTGACATGACAAATATTTATTTCAGTATAAATGGTGATGGAGCTGCAGCGCCAGTACCAAAGGACATGGTCGATGAAGAAGAGGAGGAGGAGAACGAGGCAGAGGAGCTGAGGTCTTCATGGCCGACCACCCTCACAACCTCCCCCCCAGATGAGGACGACTCTGCCCCGGCCAAAGAGGTCATCTATACTTGCAAAAGCTGCATACTTATATAAGGTATTCCACTGGGTGCTTAGTAATGACTTACCTGAGTTGTGGTTGTTGTTCGAACAGGAAAGTGTCTCTGTGGACAGCCAGTTTGCCCTCGGCCATGTGTCATCGGTTCCAAATGAACAGAATCTTCCCACACTTTTCAATGAAGGAGAAAACAGTCAGGTAAGAAGAACATAAGTTGTTCACAGTACTACAAGTTTAGATTGTGTTTAAAGAGGGGGTATTATGCTAAATCAACTTTTTGGAGCTTCCTACTATGTTAAAACGTTGTTCCTTCCATCAAAAACATGTCTGAAGTGGTTTTCTGAATCATTCATGCATGTTTGAGTGATCTTGCAGTCTCTCCTAGGCACTATTTGCACCCTCCTTTTGGTCGGGTATACAAAGACACGTGTCTTGTCCAAAGCTCAGCCCACAAGCTTACGTATCCAGGAAGCTTATAGCAGCGCTACCCATGCTCCCACCAAATGGCCCGTCCCTGCTCAGCCCTCCCCTCACAGAGCAGTGAGCGACAGAGTGGCAAAAATGAAACTGAAACTAATTAAACGTTGTGATACACTGTTTTCGTCTAACATTTTCAAATGAACAAAAGGTAACATGATGATCTAAATATGTTATGTGTTAGCTATTAATACCCCATAGAAGTTTAATACCCCTTAAGTAGGTCGCTATAAGGACAATTGTGTGAACTGGGGCTTTAAATGATCTAGTCGCCAAAAATAAACATCTACAAATTGTGTATATGTTGCAAAATTGAGATTTATCAACACTAATCACATAATCACAAGTATAGTAAAACTGAACAGTGTAATTGAATATGGTCTATATGATACTTCAGTTTTTAATTAATTTAAAAATTAATGAAAAGCATGTAGAGAATTTGTCCCTAAAAGTCACTGTCATGGAATGATTTGAGAAAGAATCTGAAGACTTGCTAACAGTAGACCATGTGCACCACATGTGTATTTGACAGGGTTTACGGAATGACTTTGTGCGTAACATCATGTGGACCTTTGAAGACATCCATATGCTGGTGGGCTCCAACATGCCCATATTTGGAGGAGGTCGCTATCCTGCCGTGAGCCTAAGACTAAGGTATTGTATTTATTAGAATCTGAATAGACATATGTTATACTTTGTAGACAACTGTTAAACCTTTTTTGCATCTATCAAACATTTAGAGACAATAATAAGCCCATCAACATTCTGACTGGCATTGATTACTGGCTGGACAATCTCATGTGCAATGTTCCAGAGCTTGTCATGTGCTTTCACGTCAATGGCATAGTGCAGGTAACAGTAAATGGATATTTAATATTCATTCTTACTGTGTCCTACATACATTTTTTGTATTGTTTTCCACAGAAATATGAAATGATAAAAACCGAAGACATCCCTCATCTTGAAAACTCCACATTTTCGACTCGGGTGATAAAAGACATCGCTCAGAACATCCTCTCCTTCCTCAAGTCCAACTGCACCAAAGAGGGACACACTTACTGGCTTTTCAAAGGTCTGATCTCAGTCTAAAGTTGATTTATGCCTTTTCCAAATGTTGATTTCTGATGAGCGTATGTTCCATTTTCAGCCAGTGGGAGTGACATAGTGAAGCTGTATGATCTCACCACGCTGTGTGAAGAGGCGGAGGAGGAGTGTCAGAATCCCTTCACTCTGCCTGTGGCTGTCTTACTTTACAAGTAGGTCAACTTGATTTAGGCTTGGGAAATATAGCTGGTGTTCAAAATGAGTTTTCCTCCATATTATTCATAGTCAAATATAACATTTTGATATATTATAAAATTGTACTTTTGAAAATGTATTTATTTATATATCTTTATTTAAAATAAGTAGAAAGAGTAAGTAAAGAGATATCGTGTATTTGCCATGCTTTTGCTATACCTTTTTACAGTGCACAAAATAATGCATTGTTGTTTATTTTTAGAGTGGCTAGCAACTTGATGCTTAAGGCCCACCAAAACAGAAAGCACTATGGCACAATCAGAACTCTGCTTCTCAACTGTATAAAACTTCTGGACCAGGACAAACACCCTCAGGTAATTTGTCCAACAACTGCCAACATATAACCACTAATGACTAAGCTACAGTATATTTTTACAGATTAGCCAGTGTTACAGTTTCATGCTTTGGCTAATTGTAATTGGTTGTTTTCTGGCTCACCTTCTGTATTGGCCAGATCATCGCTTCAGCCAACTACATGCTGTCGGAGCTCTTCCAGCTGGACGACCCCACTGAGGAAGATGAGGGGGAGTCACTGCGGGCCGGAGGGTCAGAGGACAGCTACAGTGATGAAGAGCGAGAGGAAGAGGAGGAGCTGACAGAGGAGAGTGATGAGAACAGCTCCTACGCTCGCCCTCAGCGGGACAGTAAGGCTGTAGCTGTCATCCGCTCTGTAGTGGAGCTCTCTGTGCCCGAGAAGTACAAGTCTACTCATCAGATCAGAGTAAGATTACATATAAATAAATAGATACCACTTTATAATAACTACACCTTAATTAGCCTTAATACAGCATGAACAAAGACAGGATTCATAATAATAGTAAATTCTTAATTTAGGGGTTTCGAGTTAGGGTATTAACAACTTAATGTACCAAATAGTCTACTGAATAACTGTAGAATGCGATGTTTAAAGATTCTTTCTAAAGATGCTTTTCCCACATTTTTTTCACAGCCAAACTGTTCTTTCCCTGTTTCTCAAGACAAAGAAGAAAGATGCAGACATGTTCTAAGTTATGTATTAAAGGTATTTATTACATTGAGTGATTATTGTAATTACTCTGGCCAAGACATATTTAGTTTCTTTATAATGGGGATCTAGAACTTCATTAAATCTAAATCTGTCTTCAGTCTTGTCCAGTTGTTGATATTAATACATTTCCAAATTTCCAATCTGTTTCCAAATTCCTAATAATAGACATTTTAAACCAATAGCTGCTGTCATCCAATTATCTAAAAACAAAAAGAGTAAAAGCTGTAGAGCAGACTTATTTATTACATTATTAAAATAAGCACTGGCAATTATTTTGAACGTTACTAACCCCTTTCATTTGTATGACTAGAGTTTAAAGGCAGTGGACCTCACCATAAAGAAGGAAAGTGATCTACCTGCTGCAGACCCAAACACTCCCATCCCACTAAAATATGAGGAGAGGAGTACCACAGGAGCCTGCTCGCCTGAAAACGGCATCTCACTACTTTTGGAAAGAAGTTCGTGTATCCACCAAGTTAACCCTCTTCCTTCCCCATCTTTTTGAAGTATCATAAATTCACTTTCCCTCTGCAGCTGGTATTGTACATGAGGACCAGAAGCACCCCACTCGCTCTGGAATGATCCCCGGTTCTTGGCAACACCGGATGAAGATGCAGCTCTTCCTCAAAGCCTCCAAAGCCTACTATGTCCTCTCTGACGCTGCCACCAATCTACTGAAATACGGACGAGCTCTGCGTTACATCAAACTCTCTCTGCAGTGCTATGGTGAGATTTAAACTTTTAACATTTAGCATCACTTACTTACTTACATTTTTTGATTTACTAACTGTTTTCTGTTGGTCAATTTTGTTGTGATATTGATGAATTGAATTGAACTAGTTTGGACCCTTTTCATAGAAAATTGACTGTAGGTAGTTATGATTTAAGAACCTTACATTTACTATATTCTATGCAATTATTTTTTCAATACGTTGCCTATGAGGTATGTTTTTTATGCCATTACTTTTGAAAGAAACGTTAGCGTGTATTTCTTGTAATAAAAAGAAAATAGGGGCATTTAACTGATGTTGTTTATTCCTTTTGTGATCCCCAGATGCCTACTGTTCTGTTAGTGGTACTCTACACCCTCATGTGCTGCACTTCCACAGCCAGTGCCTGTCTCTGTGTGGAGACATCCAGCTCATGTTGGCACAGAACATTAACAACCGAGCGGCCTACCTGGAGGAGTACAACTACCAGACCAAAGAGGACCAGGAGATCCTGCACAGCCTGCACCGTGAGAGCAGCTGCCAGGGTCTGTCACTAAATAAACTTTAACTGCACAAAACCTTTAGCAAACCCACACAAAATGTTTACATGCACAGCTTGTGCAATTATTCTTCTGTCAAGCTGTTGAATAGATTTCTAACTTTGTCCAAATGCAAAGTGCCAGACACGTTTTGGCACCCTTTATAACTATGAGCAAAATGATTCTTGTTTTAAAAAATGTCATTTAATTACTGTAGAAAGACTCCAGACGTTTCTTGCATCTTGAAGTCTCTAAAAACAACACAGTTACTTAAATCACCATAGGTTTTATCAGGGGTTACAACACTAGTGGTGGAAACTGCATGTAAAAGATATAATTAAAGATATATGTTTGCATGTTATGTATTGTCCTCCATGTTTTTAATCTGACTGGTGTGTTTTTCCTCTTAGCCTTCAACATGGCGACGGACCTGGCTATGGACCCAGAGTACCAGCTGTTTGTAAGCTGTAAGTGTTACGAGGCGGCTCACGAGCTGTTGCTGTGCGACGCTCTGAAGGACAACGCAGGAGAGCAGCTCAAACAGGTGCTCAAACGCCTGGGCAACATCCGCAACGAGATGGGAGTGTTCTACATGAACCAGGCCGCAGCCATGCAGTCCGAGAAAGAAGGTAGGACAGGAGTTTTTCTGTTACTGTGCCCTCCACCAAAATTGGCACTCATGAGCAAATCTTTGGTCATGTCAGTAATTTGGTGGTATTTTTTAGACATTCTGAAACTAAAAACCCAATTAACGTCTGAGGGCACCATCCTACCTTTTTCCCTGATTCATAACATATCCAATTTCTTGTTCATGTAAATTCAAATGGTGCCTATATTTAAATGTATTGTTTAAACTATTTTACTTTTTTCCCTTTTAAGACTATATCTTCAAAATAAGGAAATACAGGATATAAACTATTTTGTCATACTTGTTAGGAATACTAATATATATCCAAGGCCACTGTAACTTTTTCTAGAAATAATAAAAACTATACATATTTTTTTTTTCTTTTAGCAAAAAAGTCTGTGTCAGTGGCTGAGCAGGAGATTTGGAAGAAGAGCTTTGGTTTTTTTGAGAAAGGCATGAAGGACTTTGAGGCGATTGGAGACAGCACCAACACGGCCCTGCTCCTCTGTAATACTGGCAGACTCATGAGGATCTGTGCCCAGGCTCACTGCCCTGTGTATGACGACCTGAGCAGAGCAGAGTTCTCACCAGAGGAGGCGCTCTATTATAATAAGGTACATAAGCTTTACAACCAATTGCATAATGCAAAATAGCTGGATGTGGCCCCTGTTTTATACATTTTTGCTAACAGTCACCTTGTCACCTTGTCTGTTAATATGCTTTAAAATGGTGTTGATATTATAATATATTATTCCTAAACTGCTATTCTGCAGGCCATAGACTATTACTTGCGTGCAATGAAGTCTTTGACCACTAGAGAGAGCCACCCAGCCGTGTGGGACAGCGTCAACTGGGAGCTGTCTACCACTTACTTCACTCTGGCCACACTCCTGCAGGACTACGCTCCACTGTCCAGGAAGGCTCAGGAGCAGGTGGGCACAACACATACAAAATGTTTATATGCTAATAAAATAATAACATTAGTAATTATTGTATGTTTAGATTGAGCGAGAGGTGACTGAGGCCATGATGAAGTCTCTGAAGTTCTGTGACTTGCAGACAGAATCGGCACGACAGCCTCTGTACCAGTACAGAGCAGCCACCATCCACCACCGCCTGGCCTCCATGTACCACAGCTGCTTCCGCAACCAGGTACCTGTCCCACAGCAAATAGAAACTATGCCCAGGTGGACACAAGGGTTTAGGTGAACCTTTGGACTAATATTTATATTTAAATGGGTATATTGAGTTCCAAAATTAAGTGTGCATGCATCTAATATACCACCAACCTTATTTGAATGTCCTACCTGAGCTCCAGATGAAGTCCATTTATCCCCTTTCTCTCTCTCCTCTGACAGGTGGGAGATGAGCACCTGAGGAAGCAGCACCGCAGCCTGGCCGAGCTGCACTACAGTAAAGCGGTCAGTCTGTTCATCAGCCTCAGGGACGCCCCCTGTGAGCTGCTGAGGACGCTTCTGGAGAGGGTGGCCTTTGCTGAGTTCACTATGGCAGGTCAGACAGCACCACCCACCACCTGAGGGTT
>KN472888.1:26415-37082 GCA_000787095.1 Periophthalmodon schlosseri
GCAGAGCCGTACACGGCCAAGTCTCTGAGCCCCTGCCCCAGTGGAGTCGCAGGCTGTCAGCTCGTCATGTGAGTGCCCCACATCACAATGAATATATATATATTAGTTCCCACAGTGTGATAAATACCTACGCACACACTAATGCACACATCCATGAGGACAAAGAGAACTGGTTCCCGTACACAGGCTCAAACATGAATTACTAATTCATTTTTTAAGTTAATTCTGTTCTGTATTCATGGCATACGATTTCGAATCTGATTTGTATTTATAAGATGACTTCCAAGCATCGTGTAACTATTATGTGCATTATCGGCTAACTATTTACTTTTTTGTTGTGTGCTTTTAAATATGTGGTTTTGCTGATCAGAAATAGCACTATGAATTACATCTTTACTGATGTGCAATAAAGCTCCTTATTATCTCATGCTTCCTATACATTATTTTATGAATGAAAGTTTGGATAAAAACAAAGTTAGTGTAGCTCTGCATAATTGTGTGAATGTATTTAGTTTTGGATAGCATCTGCAAGTGAAATGGCAGAATTACTATCTGTGATTCGTTAATGCATTGTTTATGTTAATTCTATATGTTAAGTTCAAATTGACATAAAAATGGCAAACTCTAAACTAAGCTTACTTCCTACCAGCAGGTGGCAGACTTGCACAACTCTAGCATTTCCATGAGAAAAGATGCAATATCTAGTCAAAGACTTCTGCTTTGTGCATTTGTGAAAAAAGAGATACCGTAGTTGGATGTTTAAAAAAGATCAATTTACAATGGCTTTGATCATGTTACAGTTACACAGGCAGGATTTTATGATAACATTTAACACTTGTACAGTATGTTTCTCACCACGGGGTTGTAGTGTACAGAGTGAAAAGAAAACAGTCCTTCTGCAAAACAGTTCAGTTCCAGGGAAATCACAGACTTGAAAGACAACATGAGAGTATCGCAATCAACAAAAACAGTAAAGCTCATGGCACTTAAGTCATCCTCTTGGCTCACAGAGAGGGCTAAAACATGAGACAGTTAACATAGCTGTTGGAGAGGCAATTATTTGGTGTTGCTGTAAAAGTCTGAAAACCCAAGTGAATATGTAATTCCACAGTTTCTGCCAATGTCCAGCAACCCGGGAACAGTACAACAAAAAATCCACTTGGAGAGAGGTAAGAAATAGAACGTATGAAAGTACAAAGTAGTTAAATATCGTTCAAGGCTTTGACATAAGTGCTGCAGATAACAAATTCTGAAACAGTTCTGTGTCTATTAACATGTTTTACAGCTGTATTGATAGCCCACATAGACAACATAATGTTAAAACAAGTCAATGAAGGAACTGATGCCAGATTCTGTCACTGGTATACAAAGCTGTGTGTTGGTTCTCCATAAGCCTCAATGGGCTAGAAGTGGAAACACAGTAGCTATATATTGCTACATTTAGCATATCTTGATTAAAGAATAGGGCTGCTATAGTTTATCATGAGGCAGCAGAGTTCACCTTAGTTTAAAGAACCACAAACTAAAAGTGATTCTATCACATGTACAGTATTTGAGACACATAGCACCTATGTTTACAATCAACCAGCATCAGTTATACAGATCAGGAGTTTCCATATTTTTTCAGGTTTGGACCCCAGAATAACTCTGCAACCAACCCAAGACCCTTGCAGCAAACTTCAACTCATGTAATTTCAAGTAGAAATCTGGTTACATTGTATGTATCTGAGTAATTGTGTTATTTGTTATTTAATTTTCATTCTTACAAATGCATACTATTTTAAATTAAATACAGTGTCATTGTATCATCAAGTGATTTCACAACCCATAGTCCAGCTCCAGTCGTGGCACTCGTGGCACCCACTTGACACCCACTTGACACCAATTGCTTGTGAACAGATCAGCGGAAAATTGCTATTTTAATCATAAAATGGTAGCAATATTTTAACAGAACGCTTTTACACAGTAACAGAATCTGGAGTGCATGAATAAGTCAATACAAAAGTTCAGATTAAGGTTGTGCTGCATTTCCCTTTATGCCTACGTCATTATATTTTCACATCATTGCTTATAAAACATCATAAGCAGTGTCACTAAGAAAAAAGTAGAAAACATCAATTCTAAAACAAAGGAACAATGTTGCAGTTCAATAATAAATACTTAAATAGTTCGTTGGTACCTGAGTGAGGACAGAGAGCCGTACAGAGGCGTAGCACCAAAAGCAGTCGCTCAGTCCCCTTTAGTTTCACTTTCAACATGAAAGCTCTCCTCTTTAGAGTCTTTAGTGCAAACCATAGTCTGTGTGGAAATCAGCACATCTATAAAAACGCTCAAGAGTCCGTGTTCTTTGGTGGTCTGTAGGGCAGCGCTGGAACAGGCCTGGAAAAAACACATGAACTCATGAGAAGTACAGTAAGGTATGACAGTGTTACATTTATTAGTATTTCAATGCCAGTTTAAAGGCCCTGTGCCCACATTCTTCCCCATGTATTTGAACTCAGTACAGATATATTGTATAAGCAGCTTGTGAGGTCAAAAATGTCCCCTGTGTGCTGTCTGCATCTAATTATAAAGCGTTTTATTGTCTGGTAATCAGGAAGAGTGTGTTAGCATGCTAGTTATTGGTTTTACTGTCATTGCAAAACTCCACTTTTCTGAATGTTCGGAAAATCGCTTCTGCACTAACCATGGTGAATAAATAGGATTGCATATGGTCAGTGAGGACCATTGAACCACTGCAAACCGTTTAAAATCAGGTACAGTGCCGTTAAGATAAGTTTATAGTGATGTCACGTTTGGCAGTAGGACCACACCTCATACTCCTCTTGGTCTTCTTCCCACCCTCCCTTCTTTTCTACTTCTCATCCCTTCTTTCTTTCAGGTATAGAAGCGATACGAGCCCGAGAGCTGATTGCCTCCTCAGAAGCCCCACACCGGCCTTCAAATGTCACTTGTCGACCATGATCATCGTCTTCATACATAATAGATTCATATTTACACTGTATTCTGAGATGTGGTCCTTGCTAGTGAATTTGGGCTAGTTCTATGGTATAAGCCAAGTCAGATTTTTCCACTCACCCTATTTTTTGGTGATTTCAAGCTAGTGAACCTGCAGATGTTTAAAAAAGATATTACAGATTATGTTTTTCAACTTTGAAATTTATTTTTAGATTTTTGTTACCTATTCATATATATCGGTATGTCAATTCATGACAAATTTGGGTTAAGGTTTTAATACTACAAAATGAGACTCAGCCGCCTTATAATTGCCCTATTACGTAACAATTTTATTCAATGCTTTTACATAAACCAAGACGTTTGAAAAATGGTATTTGAATCCTGTTTGCATAAAGTACCATAATTTCAAAAATATTGGGGACAGTCAAGAAAAAGGTATTACCATATTTTTTGTCAATGTCAAAATGACTTCTTTCCTTCTTACCTGCTGGGTAGAGGGATGGTGGGGGGAGGTCTGGGCACAGTGGGTATAGGGATGGGCCTGGGAGCACTGCTGTGGACTCTGCTGCCCCCTTCAGACAGACTGTTGAACCGACGGGACATCCTCAACACAGGGTCAGCAGGGAGGGGCTTCTGAGGAGGGCTGGGCTTCTCGCACTCCTACACACAAAAACATACGCATAAGTTTAGTACCAAAATGACCAAAATAAATACTTTATACTCAAACCTCACTGTGTCATACTAGCAGTTGCCCGATCATTATTCAGACAAGTGGTAACAAATTCTATAAGTACAGATGCCATAGGGCTGACTAATGGAAAAGTGGCAGCCAACCTGCAAAAATACGTCAAAGAAAAAAAGAGCCCTGTAATACCCCTGATGTAAAAACACTGAGATAAAGCACATTCATTTCAGTTAATATATAATTAAATCAAATTAGTACAAAAATTCAGTAATTACTCAGCAATTCATTGAGAATATTAGAACATTCAATATGGCCCATAATTATTCATACAAAGCTGGCTTTTAAGGTGTTCCACAATATGGCTTTCAATGTATCTATCTCCATGGAGACATGCAGGTGGCAACACCATCCTAAATTATAGGTGAGGCCGCTTATAGGTGAATGCCTATTTATTAATCAAAATATTACTTCAGAAAACCCAGCTTCAGAAAGCTTATGTTTCACTGGGTGACCTACAACAATACACACAAGTTCAATTCTTCAAACATCCACCATCAGTGCAATTTTATAGTTTCCAGTTGTTGTGTCTAAGATAACAGTAGGCCTACATTAAACTGAAATCCACTCTTATTATTCACATCTGCATACTAATGTAATACTGATTCAAATGTGGCATTCACCGTTCTCCCTCTGACATTCATTTAAATTCACCATAGCCCGAAGCCCATTAATCTTACCTTTGAAAGTGTATGCAAAGTAAACCTGTGTAACCAGAATAATGAGGCATGCCACCTTCATGACTCGTGTTTAATATGGATGTAAAGGAGCGATGGAGGTGGGGCACTAGAGGGCACTGTGTTATCGCGCTGGCCTTTCTCATACAGAGAGAGTGGTGCTGTGACAGGAGGTTATCTGCATGAGCTGATGCTGTGTGGTACTCTGCACTGGACAGAAGACACATCCAGTCTATCATCACAGTGAAAAAAACTGCATTTTAAACTACTTTAGTGAATTCTGTCTTGAATAAAAGTCCTTACATTTTGTTTATCACTTATTGATTTATTATAATTCCATTTTTAAGGCTTTTTACAGCAATAACTGAGTGTGGACTCAGTAAAGGCAATATTCGATTTTTGTTGATTGCTTTTAATTAAAACAGAACCTTGATATCCTCTGAAAGTTACATTATTAGCTTAGCTGGGCCAATAAGCTACTTCACTTAACTTCAGTTCAAACTACAAAAACACTTATACTGGTAATAGTCTTGTCTAGAAAAAACACTGGCTGAAAATTTTACAAGCCACTGTTGCTGTTAAATGACTTGATGTTTGCTATATTCATTTAAATAATCAGAGGTGAGTAGTTAAAAATGAATAGTAATCAAAGAAATTATTCACCTAAGGATGCAGTGCAGTGTAATGCAAGAAACACAGGTTCAAATCATGATGTTGCAGAGTTACTGATAAAATATATGTCTAATGATGATTAGTTTATATCTTTAGGAGGATAGAAACAAACTAGTATCACTTGTTAATGTCAGATACTTCAGACTGGTGCATCGCTACTTCACATCTTAACAATATGTTTGCCAGTTAATACGCTGTAGAAACATTACCACTTATAAACTAAAAGGTCGGACTTTCAAATCCAATGCCACTAAAAGCCAGTGCTGTTGTCAAACATGACATTTAATACTATTTCCATTTCTGTGTACATTTCTATTTGAATGAGCCCAGAGCAGCAAAATATCATGCCGTATTGACAAAAAGACCTTGAACACATCAATTATATCACATGTCAGTAAACGTGTTTCATCAAGCATATGCAGCAAGTTACAGAATTCAATAGCTTCAAAATACAAAACCATGTCAAAATAGGGTTGTCAAAAGTATTGAAAATCAGATACTAAACAATACTAAAACTAGATACTTATTTGAGCAAGTATCTATACTAAAAAAGTCACATTCACAGGACAGAAATGAGCTTTAGAATACTCTTAAGTTGTACTAGTATAAGACCAAATAGACTAGTATACGCCCATGGACCATTACGGAACCTACCTGGACCACTAAGGGATTACACCATTTATAAGACCACATGGTAATATAAAAAAAAAGTACTATGATGTAATGTTGAAAATCACATTCTATTGTCTAAATAAAGAGTTGGTTTTTTTAATCATCATTATAGTATCAGAATCGGTATTAAGTATCGAGTCTGTTCCTTAGTATCAAAATCAAGTTTGAAATTTTATTATTGTGACAACACTATTAAAAAAAAAATCAACGCTAGGGAAATCAATTCAATTTTGTTTTTTCAGTAGCCCAAAGGAAAACAAGAGAATCCCCACAGCTCTAACTTGGTTCAAAACATAAAAGGTTGAGGGTCCAATTCCCAGGAGGATATTGTTTGTTGTGTGGGGTGATGCGCTCAAGTAGTGAGGGATCCAGCTGATCAAAGAAACTGGGATAAAAGTGAACATAATTGGAAGTGACACTGATAACTTTCACATACAGTCAACAAACCAATGTTGCGTGAAAATGCTGGGCTCTGGAGGATTTTGTTCAGAAAAGGCTGAGATACAAGTCTGTCTACATTTATATCAACATCCAAAAGTTTTATGAATCATACACTGGAGATGTCACTTTGGCATGAGACCAGCTGTTAGATCAGGACTCTGGACATTGTAATGAAGTCTTTTGATTACATGGAGTCAGGAATATTTTTTGATTGTCCCGATAACAATAAGCAAATGTTTATGTAGTCCATCAGACATATGCTAAAACGTGACTGTAAATGTCTTGGTTGAGGTACAAGTACGCACAAAAAGTGAAAGGACTGCAAAATTAACCATAAAAGTGCAGAAATATTACCTTCTTCAGCATTTTCCTATTTAAAACAATTAAAAATAAATAAAAAAAATCTTGCAGACACCCACATATAATTAATTGCACTCATATACTTGAAATGTCTCTGCATAGTCTTTGTGGCTAACAGCAACAACCAAACAATGGCTGGGCAAATACATCAATGTAGGTACCTAAAAAATAAAATGTCTATAGAGCCTTAATATTATAGCTAACAATACAGGTACACTGGTACACAATACAGTTAAAGGTGCAATATGTAAATGGCTTACCTGCTTGTCTCCATGGAGATGTTAATGTTTTGGCTAGAATGCTGCACAGTATGGCATTAAACTTTGCTATCTCCATAGAGAGCAAGTGACATCAGACCAAGTTACACATCAGATCATGTTTTTCAAGGGACTCTGGGCCAAAAAAACACCCACAATGAAATAATCATTAGATAGATATATTTAATGCCATACTGTGAAACATTCCTGGCAAAGCAATAACATTTGCAGTAGATGGCGGACCCTTCATACCCAGCATAAAGTTACATAGTATGCCTTTAAATTGGAAAAAAATATAAAAGATCTAAAAAGGAGGTTTCAGTAATTGATGTTTTGGCGCCTGGGAGCACTAAAGAGGCTAATATTTCTATGAAGTTTTCAAATCCACATGGGAATTCATTACAAAACACCACCGTGTTCCTTTAAGTAGACACTAGATCCTTATCTGGGCACAGAAAGTGATACACAAAGATGTAAAGGAGCAGATGCACAGCTACAGAGCCAGGGCCCATGTGCACTGTAATGGGACTGCTGTCTCATACTGCTGCAGTGTTGAGACATTTGTGGCTGTTCACATGGCTTAATTCAAAATGAAAGATTGCGCTGTCCTTGGTGACTGGAGAGAGATCTATGAGCCCAGGGCCTATAAGCACCTTTCAGAAAATCACACAAGGAACTGAAAAATGCATGTGTGTCTGACCAAAAACAAAGTCATTTTTCCTGTAAAGATTTTTTCAGTGGTATATTCTCAGTCATCTATGTAGTAACCAACAATGAGGATGTTTATCTACATTAGCTTAACATATACAGAGCAGTATATTCATGCTAGCAGAACTGGAAACTTAAGAATTCTCTAACATGCTAATCAACAGGTGCCGTGCTGTTCTGTAAACAAGCTTGAATATAGGAGCTTATCTCTCAGGAATAGCAGGTTAGCATTCCTAAGTCGAAGCATGGTGTGAAATATAATAATGCAGCATATAATGGTTAAAAACATCATAAAGCATCAAATTACATTACAACATAAATCTTATATTCAGTGTGTTGGATGTGATGGAGCTAACTCATCACAAAATGTTACTTTTAAATTGTGCCAATACCAAACAGCTTGGATGATTTTCAAGAAGAAAATCATGTGTTTTCATGCTGTGCTCTGTAGTGCAGCTAACCTTAAAGAAGACGTATTGTGCTTGTGTCTGTTATATAGTTATAATCTATGACACCTGTGGATCGTGATTTTATTTTTTATAAGGTGGACATATTGAATCGCAAAAACCGCCTTAATAAAAGAAACATGTCTGCTGACTTCCGCGTCTAGTCACTAATAGAAATCATTAGGGTTTCTATTAGTGACTAGACCGATTCACTTCTTGTATTACAACATGAATCTGCATTTTGGCAATATTAATTTTAACTGTCCCCATTTGTTTTAAATATTATTGAGCTATAGAATGTTGTGATGTCATCTGAAACCCAGCAATAGGTCCTATTTAAACAAAACATGGACAATAAGTAAAGGTCCTCCAGCTGGCGTAGTCATGGCTTTATGAATCTCAAATTTAAAAAAAAAGGTGGGCACTTATGCATAATTTACTGATTTATTTTTGTATTGTAGACAATTATTAAACTTATTGTCAAAATATTTTTCAGATAACAGCCAATTCATAACTGGTTGCAAAATGATTGTGTTTCCATTTTATAACTACATTTAAATTTCCATTTCCCACTTACACTTTGGTCGACTTTGCATTTTAACTTTTACATTCTTCACACTACCCTAACTATTTTGCTGTTGGGATAGTTTTTGACATAGTTTTTGACATCCTTTTTGTCGCATTCAATTTTCAAATCCATCCAGTGGAGCAAACCAAGCGGTCTCATATTAGAGGAGAGCATTGTTTTGGCAAGCCACTGATATTTATAGAGCGCATATGGCCTCTCAGCTAAAGTGCATTTGGGGTTGGCACGCGTCTCACTGTTGTAAATGTTGATTCGTCCCAGTGACTGATGCAGACAGGATTGCGCTTACCTGAATAATTAATCACAAATATAAAAACAAGATGTCACTATCACTATATAACAAAGTGTCACATCAGGAAGCTAATGTCTTGTGAACCACCTGCCAATAAGTTTGAGCTGTAAGGACATCCCATAATATAAGGTCTATGGCGTACAGGGATTGGACCAGGCGAGGTGACCAGACGGATTTACTATCCATCCCGCCAATTCAGCGGAAACCTTGCAGGAGTCATTTGATTTTGCTGTCGATATTTTAGGGCTGGCCACAACATAGAATTACAGTGGCTTCCAGGATCTAATACTTGTAACTAAAATTGATTGACCGTACCTAAGGCTATTTTAAGCCTTACACTATAATTTACATACATTTTACATCATTATAAATCATGCTCTGTGCTGCTGGGTTCACTTAATATGAGTGGGGTATAAGACTAGGTGACCTCATCATATCATACTGAATAGGGATTGAATAGGGATTTTCCATGTATTTCTTTCTTAGATATAACATCTTTTGGGTAGAGATGTGTTGTTTTTTCAAAGTTAACCAAAATTAACATGCACCTGCGTGAAATTGCATATTCAAAGTGATACATGATTAGTCATTTTAGGTCCCAAATCATCTATGCAATCAGGCATTTAGTCAAAAACACGATCGAAAATTCAAATCGTTTCAAAACTGCATTAATATTCATACATTTTCAATCATGTCATGCACCTGTATGAAAAACTTTGTTCTGATGCGCTAAATATTCATTCATCATTCATTCAACTGCAAGATATTCAACTAAGTTTTGTATGTGGGTGTATCAGTCATTTTCTGCCATACAAGACTTTAAATACGGCAAGGTCAATTGTAGAGCACAATTTGTACAAAAAGTAATTCAAAGTGCTTAGCTGCATGATGCCACTACTATAGGAAAAATATCATCAGTGATTGCCACATCCACAGTCAACATCAACATACTGCCATTATATTGTCATGCACTTCAGTTTCTCATAATTGCAATAACTTTTATTTGATTTCTGTACATATTTGTGCCCTCAAAGCTTTAAGCTTCTACAAGCCATATTCATTCACTTACACACAGTCATTTACACTTAGTGATAGTAAACAACTGCATTTCTGTTGCAGACTGATAGAAACATTCTGCACCACATATTAGTGCGTTCATACAGGCAAGAGAAGTCTTCAAGGGCACAACTACTGTATGTACTACACGCCAATATGGAGGATTTAAGTGCCAGTTCATTTCCTTAAGTTCCAAGATTATTTATTTGCATTGACAGGAAATTTTTCGCCTAGGAGTAGTTTGAGTAAAAAGTGTGATTACTCTTCAAATCCCACTGTAAGTTTATTTGTTTAATCCTTCAATCATCCAGGTGGGGTTCATAACAAAGAAAATTAAATTTGGTGTGCAAGAGTGATTATGTTTTACCACACATCCAAGCAGCTTCTTCAGCTCTAACAGGTTTCTGGTAAGCCACTGCCTTAAATATTTGCCTGAAGGAAGGAGCTAACTACAGTGAAACTAACACACCCGAGTCCTTTACAGTAATTATTGGCTATTTTGATTGAACTGGCTTTAAAAAAACTCAAATGACTTGACTTTTACAAACACTTACCTGATCCACTATGTAAGAAGACTGCTGGCGCGGCAGGCTATGAAAGGGTGGCACTCTGGATGGCGAAAGCGTGGAGGTGTGGACGGGCAGCACGTGATGGTGGGGGGGCAGAGGGGGCAGAGAGGGCTGTCCCACGCTCAGAGACATGGGCATTGGATGACTGATGTGCAGAGGCTGGTACAGGGGCAGTCTGCGCAGGCTTTGAGAGTGGAAACTGTGAGCGGCCAGGAGAGGCTCGGCACCAGG
>KN472890.1:0-10473 GCA_000787095.1 Periophthalmodon schlosseri
GTGTTTATTATTTACATTTCTGTATTTTTCATTAGGATCTTACCTCAGAGGAGCGCTTCCATGTGGAGCTCCACTTCAGCCCCGGGGTGAAGGGTGTTGAGGAGGAGGACAACCCGCCCATGGGCTTCGGGTTCAGGCCTGCGTCTGCGGAGGTGGCCCAGCAGGTGGAGGCCGTGCAGCCCGGAGGAGGGAACTTTGGCCTGGGCAGGAGGAGGCACCCGTCCCCCCTGCTCCACAATGGCCCCAAGCACACGGACAGCCTGGAGGACCTGAGCTCAGACAAGCCCAGGAAGGCAGCCGATCGCCTGGGAGACGAGGGGGACAAAGCTGGGGAGGGAGAAGGGTCCATAGAGGGGGGAGAGAGGAGCGAGACTGACCACCACGTTCCTCTGTCTGAGCCAATCAGCATCCAGAGGAAATCCCCTCTCATCCGCAACCACAAGACCGGATCTATGGAGGTAAGAGCGCCCCTAATGCATGTGACAATAAACTATTCAACTATTTACACACCAACACAACCACAAGAAGGATTTATGGAGGTAAGACCACACCTAAGATGATATGTCCTCACACATGGATCTCTGTAGTTTTAACAGAAGTTCTTGCTGTTTGACCTGAGATGTATTTGGATCCTCTGACGGGCTGTACCAAGACCAAAACCAGGACTAAAACTAGGTCTAAACCATAGGCTTGTCACAAATTTTGAAGCACGCTACAGAGCTATACTACAATAAACGATAATAAAAAATATTGACACTACTTTATACCACTAATACAATAACAATAAAGGAGGATAATAACAGTTAACAATTGTTTGAATGTACAGAATCATTAAAAGGAATGAGCTGCAACAAATAAATAGCAGGATGAAACAATAATTAGCCATAGAAACTACTTTTTCAACCTTCAGGAGCAATTTTTTTTCGTATCACAACAAAAATAACAAAAATCTCCCAATTATTGCAAAAAAATGTACCCACAATAAATATTGAGCCCCAAAATATATTGATCCAGCTATCATTTATTGAACAATAAGTCAACATAGCATTTATTGTGACAGACCTACTAAACCATGACTGAAACCAGATTAAACCTGGTCTAAAATAGGACTAAACATGCACTAAAAAACAGGACTAAAACTAGGTCTAAACCATGTCTAAACCAGGTCTGAAACCCAATTAAATGACTTCTAAACCAGGACTAAAATAAGGTCAATGCAAGGTCAAAACCAAATTAAACCAGATCTAAAATGGGACTAAACCAGGACTAAAACCAAGACTAAAACTAGGTCTAACCCAGGTGTAAAACTAGGTCTTAAGGTCTGAAACCAGATGGACTAAACCAGGACTAAAACTAGGTCTAAACCACAACTGAAACAAGGTCTAAACCAGATTTTAAAACTAGGTCTAAACATTTTGACTCCCATCCAGAAGCCATTTTCAAATGTAAAATGGCTTCTTGTTAGAGAATCCCTGCACAAATGAGGGATTACACTGTCTCTGACTCTAGTTTTTGCTGTCTTGTTTTAGGTTTTGTCAGAGACTTCCTCGTCCAAAGGGGGCAGTTATCGTTTGTTCTCGCTGTGCTCGCGTCAGTCTCCTGAGATGAAGCAGAGTGGCCTCGGTGAGTAACCCCGTCCCCCACCAAGGTGTGGACCAATCACGGAGAGGAAGGGATGCAGGCTCTGTTCTGATTGGACCAGCTCTCTGCTCTTCTCTGAATCGCTCACTGGGTTTTTATCCATGCGCTCAAAAGTAAAGCCAATGTCCAAGTTTGGACCTGGTTTGGACCTGGTTTGGACTTGGTTTGGACTTGGTTTGGACCTGGTTTGGACCTGGTTTAGTCCAGATTTAAACCAGCCTTTGTTTACATACTGGGTTAGTCCTTGGTTAAACCTGGTTTAGACCTCTTTTAATCTGGTTTCAGACCTGGTTTAGACCTAGTTTTTGTCCTGGTTTAGATCTAGTTTTAGACCTGGTTTAGACCTAGTTTTAGTCCTTGTTTAGACCCAGTTTTAGTCCTGGTTTAGGCCTGGTTTTGTCCTTGTTAAAACAAGGACCTTAAACCTGGTGTAATCTGGTTTCGGACATTTTTTACACCTAGTTAGTCCAGGTTTAGTTCTACCTTAGACCTAGTTTAATCTGATTTCTTGTTTAGACTGAGTTTTAATCTGGTTTAGACCTGATTTTAATCCTGATTTAGTCCATGCTTAGACCTGGTTTAGACCTAATTTTGGTCCTGTTTTCAGACCTGGTTTAGTCCTTGTCTTAGTTTGTGTTTAGTCCTATTTTTGACCTGGTTTAATCTAAATTCAGACCCTGTTTAGACCTAGTTTTAGTCCTGGTTTAGTTCATGCTTAGACCTTGCTCAGTCCTGCTTTAGTCCTGGTTTAGACCTGGTTTAGATCTAGTTTCAGACCTGTTTAAGTCCTTTAGCGTGAATCTAAACCCAGTGATGAGCGATGACTCTTTGCATGCCTGTCCTCCTTTCCTCTCTTGTCTCCTCGTCTTCCATCTCCTTGTCTCCTCTGTCCTTTGTGGGAGGGGCCTGTTGCTGCTCTGACTAACACAGCGCCCCCTGCAGGCTCTCAGTGTGCAGGACTCTTCAGCACCACTGTCCTCGGAGGCTCCTCTAGCGCCCCCAACCTGCAGGACTACGCACGTGCACACCGCAAAAAATACTCATCCGCCTCGCTGTCCTACAAAGACGGTATGTAACTCACCGCTTGCCCCACACGCACTCAACGGGCTGCACCAAAGGACCCTCAAAACCTCTTTAAACTGCACCGGAACTAAGCCAGAACTAAGCCAGAACTAAGCCAGAACTAAGCCAGAACTAAGCCAGAACTAAGACAGAGCTAAACCAGAGCCATAGACTGTATATAGAAGTGGACTAAGGAGAGCTATACTGTTCGGCTCCAGCCAAATGAAGCCAATCAATGGTAGCAGTTATACTAGCTAATCTGGATCTGAAATCTGAGCATATGTATCATAGCCAATCAGGAGCCAATCAGGAGCAAGGCTGAAGGTACTCAATTAGCAATACTGTCAATCAAACCTGTTGCTAACCTTAGCAGGGGCAACCTCAGGGAAAGAAAGTGCTTAATTTGTCTGTTATTAATGTTCATATCTTGATTTAGGGACAAAATAGTGAAATAAAAATGAAGTGTAGAGCAGGTTAAAACCAACATTTTAAGGCCAGAATGACGAGCCTGACAGCAGTAGTTACAGAGAGAGGGGCCACGTTTTTTCAATAAAAAGTGAGTCGATGGAGCCAAATCGCGCCCACCTGTTTGGAACACAATGTCTAGATATGTCTATCTGTATATACAGGCTATGACCAGATCTAAACCTGGATTTAACTTGGACTAAAGTCCGCTCTAAACCAAGCGAAATATACAGAATAACTAAAAGACTAAAACCAAACATTTGTAATATTTTTTGTTGTCTTTCAATGATGATGTGATAATTTGGCCTCCCAGAAACGTACCAACTTACATGGTACCATTAAAGGATGTTTGTGAAATGCACTGTAAAATAAGATGCAAAAACCAGGTCAAAATGACTTTGACTCCAAGTATAAATCTGCATTTTCGAGAATGGAGAAAAACATTGGAAGTGTTTCTTATTTCAGGCTTTATTTTGAAGGATTCATTTACATTTTTCCAGTGGAAATAAGAATATACTTCTAATCCAAAATATATTTATCCATTTGGATTCATTTTGCTGACCAGTCTGAGCTGTGATTGGTTTATCTCAGGCTTATTCTGACCAATGGACAGTGTTTTCGTTGAAGCTGGAGAACACTACACTGCTTCTGCAATTCCCTCATTCCAGAATGGTGGCCCTGCTTTTTACAGATGCAACCAAACTACACTGCAAAAACAACAATCTCAAATCTATTCAGACTACTTGAATTTGAAATATTGATTTGAGAACATTTTCATGAGTCAAAGGAGGAAAAGTAAATCGATTTTTCCATACAACTTTCTATTTTTTCTATTGGCAAAATACACTCAAATTAATGTAAAAAATAGATACAAAGCCGTTTTAACTTAATAAATATTATAGCTTTGAGTCTCAAAATGTCCCCCTGAGTAACTATAATTTCTGCATAAAAACTCCCATAAAAATCTAAATCGAAGATGAGATTAAAGTTCTGACGTTTCATTGTTGTTAATCTGAATTGGCTCCTGTGTGCCAAGGGGAGAGACTCTCAGGGAGCATTTACAGATGATTGGACAAAGCACAGTCTTTTTAGCCAATTGCAGCTTACACTCAGAAACATCAAAGCCCTGGTACATTTACACAGTTGTATTGTGGTAATCGTAACCGTTATCTGGACTGTATAGTCATATGAAAAGAGCTTTTTATAAGAAAGATAGCGACATTATTAGATCAAAATGTCAAAAAAGAATAAACTATTTCTCATTTTCATCAATAATACTCCATATTTCAACCTTAAGTTGGTTAGAAATGTATTTAAATTGTACAATTGAAATGCTCATTTGACTAGGCAACTAATCAAAAAATGAATCACTGCCCTAGTGGACTACTAAAATAATCCTTAGCAACTAAGGATGATTTTACAGCCATAGACATTATAAAGAAGTGGACTGAGTGTGATCACCCACAGCATTTGGCTCCAAATGAAGCTCATCGAGGCTAGCAGTTATAGCGGCTAATCTGGAGCCCAGTTCCCCATTTAGAATTGCAACCGCAAGTATCATAGTAACCAAAGAGCCAATCACGAGCAAGGCTGTTGAAGGTAACACCCCTTTAGCAGGAGCTGGAATCGTGCCCATGCTCACTTCCTATTTGGAACATGGCGCCTAGCAGGTTAGCTATGTCCATTCATATATACAGTCTATGGTTGCAATCCTACTCCAGATCAAAAGCAGGATTAGACTTTGGATCAGCCCCGGTCGTGTCATGTGATTTCTCCCCCCTTCTCATCGCTCGCCGTGATTAGGCCTGTCATGATTTGAACACATTTTCAAGTGTGGTACGAAAATATAAATACAATATTGAAACTAGTATGCCTTTGAGACAATAACTCTTCAGCAAATACTGAAACTAAATTATGCCACTGACAAATAACCCTAAAGTAGAATTATCCCCGAAAAACTATTCTAAATGTACAATAAATAGCAGAATGAAACTCTTTAATAGTATGTTTATAAGTCATAGAAGTTATTTATTCAACCTTCTACAGCTCCAATCTTATCATAGTACTGCAAAATAACAAAAACTGTCCTACTAGTACCAAGACAAAGTACCCATGATAAATATTGATCCCCAAAAATGATTGTTCCATTTGTCATGTATTGAATGATTCAACGATAAGTTGATATCGTGACAGGCCTAGACTGTGACTTGGGTTTAGTTGTAAGAGTCGTGCAGTGAATGCCGCCATGTTTGTGTGGGAGAGTGTAGCTGCTGGTGTCATTGCCCTATTTGGCACTGTTTTTCACATTGAGCATGCCCAGAGCCCCGGATAGGTCTACGTTGGTGCTTTGTTGCTATAGTAACCGTACTTTGGAGAACTGTTTTATTGATAAATACTTCACTTTTTAAACAATAAAGAGTCAGTAAAACAGAGAACTTTGAGGATACTACTCAAATCCTATTGTTTTTGTTTCTGTTTCGAAGAATGAACTCTGTGAAAGAGGCAAACTTTGATATGAATATATTTAAGATGGGACATGTGTGACAGCAGCCACAAACAAGGGATAAACACGCTTAAAACAGTTAAACACATTACATTAAAAAGGGACAAATCGGGCAATGACAGCCACCATGTTTGTATGAGAGACGGCCATGTTTGTGTGGGAGCATGTTGGGAACATCCTCACACGTCCTCTAACATCACTGTATGTTCAGTTTTATCTTTCTTCACTGCATGCGTTGATCGTGTCGTGTGGCGCCCCAAGTGTCTTCACACACCTTTTTTTATCATTTTATATCATTTTGGGTCATTTTTTTATTTTTTATTTTTATCTCGTTGCAAACCAAATCAAGGACTGTCCATGACCCTACGACCTCATTTAAAATAGAACCAGGAAGTAGGCCACGCCATCCATGCCCACCTGACCAGTCACCTGACCAGTCACCTGACCCGAGCGCCGCAGCTGATTGGTTGGTAACTCCAGACCTGTGTTTCTTGCAGAGTTGTTGTCTATGCCGGCAGTAAAGCGATTTTCTGTGTCGTTTGCAAAGTATCCGACCAATGGTACGTCTCTACAGTTTATCCCTCCTCTGTCTGCATGAACCTTTCCAAACATGTTTATGCTTTTGGATTAATTTCTCATTATTTTTGTTGTTTTATCGCTGGGTTTTTTCACATTTTTGACGTTTTCTAACCCATTCACTCATCACGGGGTTCCGACATCATCGTTCGAATGCAGCCTCCTTGTCTCCTCGTTTCCTTTCCTCATCTCTCTTCTCCCTCCTTCCTTCCTGTGGTCATTCAGAACGGAAACAAAATGTCTGCCATGTTTTGAAATGTGCCTGTGGTTTAAGATCTGCTCATGTGATTGGTCGGTGTCTGTGAGGGTGTCTCTGTGCTGCTCTCTGATTGGTGGGTTCTGGTTTTATAAATGTGCCTTATCTAAACTTGTACTATTTTGACTTGATTAGGAATGTTGTTTTCTTTATCTAATTAGCTGCACTTCACACAGCACAAGTATTACGTAACATTTAGTATCACTGTATTTCAGATGACATCACAGCATTCTATAAGCTAATAATATTTAATACAGATGAAGGCGGCTAAAATGAATATTGTTCAAATGCAGACTTTGTTGTTATACATTGAGTTCTTGGGTCAAGTCACTAATAGAAATGATCAGGTTCAACATTTGTGAATTTACCTTTTGGATATTTCATGACAAAGTACATTGTAATCAAGGAAACCTGGCTCTTGCCCCCTATCTGAGAGTATGACATCATCACCTACAATCTGAAAACCACCAAAAGCCCTGTTTGAAAATAAAAACTGAAATAACTGATGACTAGTTTAATAATTCACTCTCATGTCATTTGCCGGGAAAGATGTACAAAGACAGAAACTGTAAAATCCTGTCAGGACCATATATTTCATGGTGCTCATTAACATACTCATTATTCATACAGCCTTTACTGGTCTTAAGTTTTTATGAGTGATGTGATATTTACTTCTAAAGTAATACTTCGCAAACATGACCCGTGCTGACTTGTGAACAAAAGAAAATTGTAAACAGTATACACTGTATACACGATATTCAATAATGAGACTGAAGAGCATTTTGAATATGAGCTTAAATTATATTTTAAACATGGGGTGGGTTTAGAGCTCATGTGATTTGCTATGGAGACACAATGCACACATTAGCAAACATAGCCAAATAAGTTTTAAGATGAAAACTCAAGAAAAAGTACGAAATGGATTTAAACCACACATTTTTAGGAGCCTGTTACCAATACAAGCGTTCATGGTCCTATTTAGGTGTTTGATTTTCAAGAAAAAGGTGAGAGGGACTAACTGAAAAACTGTTGACTAATACTACCAGGTTGTGACTGTAATGTTATTTGAGAGGGACTTGTTCAATAGCACAAATCAGCGCACCTGTTGTAGTTCCAGCTAAGTCACCTCTTTATGGTCACATCACAGCTAAGTGTTTCTTTAGGTCTGCCTAAATTATCTTAGAGTTTCTGTGTTCCAATACCTTTGTATAGCAAAGTTTTGTAGCTAAACCATTTTGCAAACCACAGTGAAGCAGTAACAGTGCATTTTTCTATTTAGATTCCAAGGCCAGTAAAAAGAGCAGAGCACATGGCCCCTTTAATAAAGAAATGAGTGAGTTAGCTCCATGAGTTAGCTCCATGAGTTAGCTCCATGAGTTAGCTCCATGAGTTAGCTCCATGAGTTAGCTCCATGAGTTAGCTCCATGAGTTAGCTGCATAAGAGAGCTTCATCCTCCAAAGTTCAGCTTCCACTCCACTTGGGATGTAGACCTTTAGTCGATTAATCTGTCAATGATGTCTTAGTAGACTAATTATTTTATTTAGATTATAAGGGTTTATATGGGGCATATGAGAGAGGAAAATGTATGGTGTGAGTTAGCTAATGATTTGAGAGTTACCGGTAATGTACCTTTTTACATATAAATCCACAGTTTCCTAGTACTTTTCTGTATTCTGTTCTTTTTGCTTGAACTCTCATGCAGGTGTAGTCTTGCGAGTGCAGTGTGGGTCAGGTACATGGTCTGATAATATTACTTTTCTCTTTAGCCCTTTACGAGTCTCTTTAGCCCTATACTCCACACACCCTGTCTCTGTCCTTCTCAGTGTTTAAGCTCTGGGCATTTACTGTAGCATTTAGTGGTGCTCTTCCTCTGAACTCTCGCCTCCTGAGATTTAAAAAAAATACAAGCAAAAACGGCTGCATTATATCATAGTAATCAAAATTAATATCACGTGCCACCATTACACCTGTATGTATGTGTTTAGTTTTTTAGTTATTTATCAGGGACAAACATTGACCTACACAAAGAGGTAACATGTTTGTGCCAGGAAAGAAGGCACCTGGTTTGTCTGTTACTAATGTTCTTACTTTGATTTAAGGACAAAATTGTGAAATAAAAACCCCAGGATCATGTAGAGCTGGTTAAAACCAACATTTTAAGGTCAGAATGATGAGCCTGACAGCAGCAGTTGAGAGGGGCCATGGTTTTTCAGTAGAAAGTTAACTGAAGTCATTGGAGCCAGAACTGTGCCCATGCTCACTTCCTATTTGGAACGCAGCGTGTAGCGCGTTAGCTATGTCCATTTATATATACTGCCTATGGTTTGGACCCCAGGAACAATAGGAGGATGGGAGAATAAAGTTCTTGTGTCATTAATGTGGGAGTTGAACCCGGGACCTTCTTGCTGTGAGTGTCCTCACTTTGCCCATCTTCAGTGCTGTTCTGACAATGCCCTGAATGTCCTCTGCACTCTTCACCCCTCATTTATACCTTACTACACTGTACTATGCTGTACTGTTCAGTTCAGTTTGATAAACTCTGTGGGTTTTCTAAAGGGGTTGTTACTCCTTAAAGCAGAGCTAAAGTAACATTCAGAAACACATTTGAGCTGAAGTTTAGAACGTGTGAGGTGCTCTGTGATTGGTCTGTTTAATACTACTCTGTGATTGGTGCATTTGATGTTGCTGTGATTGCACTCTCTTGTGATTGGTTCATTGGAGGTGCTTTGACATGAAGCTCCACCCCCTGGTTACAAAGGTTTTATTTCATTGGTGAGTTTGGCGCTGTCAACTGATTGGTTGTTGTTTTTTTTTGGCACCTCCACTCTGATTGGTCATTTCCTCTCTGACCCGTCATCTGTTCTGATTGGTGCTCTGGTGCAGGGACTAAAGATGATTCGTCTGCCGTAGCCCCGCCCCTCTGGTGTTCTGCTGCAGGTATGACCTCACCTGGACCAAACGGATGGTGTGTTTGTGCTCTTCGTCCAATCAGAATGAGGACGTGTAACCCCAAGCTCAGAGCTGTGCTTCTGTCTAACACTGAAGAACTAATCCATCCCCCATTTCAGGCACACAGGGAGGACATCTGACACAAAAGGAGGGCATCTGACACACAGGGGGGGGCATCTGACACACAGGGGGGGGTATCTGACACACAGGGAGGGCATCTGACACACAGGGATATTTCAAAACATGTTTGTAGAGGTCTAAACTATAGGGTTAGCAGTTTTTATACAGAATAAGACAACATGGAAACACCGGCAGGGTATCTGACACACAGGAAGGGCATCTGACACACAGGGAGGGCATCTGACATACAGGGCTATTTCAGAACATGTTTGTAGAGGTCTTAACTACAGGTCAGCAGCTTTTACACAAAATAAGAACCTTTACTAAATTGATAAGCCTAGACCTGTCACGATAATTACTACATCAACTTATCGTATTTCTGTTTTACAATAAGATTTGAGCTGTAGAGGGTTGAATAAATAATTACTATGACTAAATGTTTCATTTTTGCAACCCATGTTCATTAAAAATACTGTTTACTTAGAATACTTTTTGGGGGATGATCCTGTTTTTGGGATTTTTGTGTCAGTGGCGTAACTAGTTTCAATGTTATCGTGACAGACCTAGATAAGTCTAAGTTTGTGATATTCTAATTGCGACCGCTCACTGTAAATAATGAGACCGTCCTGTGTGACAGTGGAGGGACTCATCTAAACTTCTCTGAACAGTTTGTAATATTCTTTTGCAGTTCTGAGTCTGTTTGGCTGCTGCATGTCGCCTGATTTTGTTCATAACATTTTGTAAAACACAACACAAAACAAAAGGGGGGCATGCAGAATCTGTAAGACTAACATGAATGTATCAAATACACTGGACTTACAGCCCTATCCTCAGAAACATGACAATACATTCAGACTTTCTTTCCCCTCACTCTTTCACTCTCTCACTCTCTTACTCGTC
>KN472892.1:2715-16153 GCA_000787095.1 Periophthalmodon schlosseri
TCACTCCAGGGCAGCCGTGGTAAATTAATTCTATGAAGTCTAGTCTACCACCAGAGTGTGACTAAATGCACCAAACTGTGCAAAGTTGGTGAACTCTATATTGGATTTGGGTTGTTTCTGACCTGCACTCTTCGGTGTCATCTAGTTTGAGTCTTTACCGTTATATTGTGGTGCCTTCACTGTGACTTGTACTTGTTTCTGCGGTTGAGATTATAAATAATGTACAAAGAACATGCTCGTGCCTCACACACAGAATTTAGACTGAATTATCATAAAATATTCAAGAAGTTCTCATCAAAAACTCAGCCTCTGTCCTCTCTGCTTAACTCCACTCCATACAGGCACACATGCAGGTGAAGGATGTGGATTTGGGTCATTAGTCATTAACTGCAGCTAAACTGCCCTAGGGCAGTGAGGGAAGCTTTACCATCCAAGATTTAATATTTTATTTTAAATTGATATGGCTATAATCCCAATTTGCCTGCATTGCTGACATCTCTGGGAAAAAACCCCTCACCCACCTTGCCTAGCATGAATGTGGTGTGGGAGTGATCAGTGGTGGTTGAAGGGGTCGATGGCGCGCATTGGCAGCCTCGCCTCCATCAGTCTACCCCTTACTGTGGTCACAGTAATAGCTTACCAGCAATAGCTTAACACCACTGACTGTGGAATAAATGAATAATGCACTGTAAAGTGCTTTGGTTGCCTTTAAAGGCACAATATAAATCCAATGCATCATCATCATCATCATCATCATGATATAAAGACTAATAGAATAATATAAAAAAAACTAATATACCAAAAACAGCACTAAATCTAGGTGTAATAAATCAGGACTAAACCAAGACTGAACCAGGTTCATCTAGAGGTCAGAGGTCGGACCCAGCTGTGGTTCGAACATGGCTGGGAGCAGTTTTACTTTGACTTGAATGACTCACATCTGGGACTCCACAGACAAACTCACCCGCGGCTATAGAGCACGGAGCATCACACATTCTCTCTCATCCCACTAGAGTAACCACTGACAAGCTGTTGAAGCAGAAATCCATGTGTCATTTCTACACCAAGCATTGTTATCAGGGCTAAAGATTACTTTGTGCACCGACCAGATCAATCAAATATTCTCTAATCTCTTCAGATCATTATGTTACAATTGCGCAACAGTGAGCTTTTGGACCTCTTGTGTTTAGTTTAGTTCAGATTTAGTCCTGGGTTGAGTTATGTTGAATGGATTTTGAGATTATCCCTGAGTTCTGGTTTAGCTCTATTTCTTTCCCAGTCCAAACACTTTCCTCCAAGACACATTCATCATATTTTGGTCAGATTTTTGGAATATTCCTGTTGTTTTGTTGAAAACTGTTGCCATAATTTGTGCTCTCCCTTGATCCAGATCAAAGGTTGCACATTTTTTCTGAGATTTCACAATAGCCTCCTTCAGAATGTTTGGGATTGGGACCAAAAGCTGCTCCTGGTTTGTGTCTCCATGTTGGGAGAGCTCACATACATACAGTTTTTAATAGATTTCACATATCCCTTTTGTGCTTTATAGAGTGCAGTTTGATCCAGATTTGTATACAGGTCCCAGTGGCAGGTTTAATGTTTTAATGCTATAATTCAAGTTTTTACTCATAGCTAACGTTTTTGTCAAAGACTAGACTGTAATAAAAGTAGCACTTTTAGCAGATCAGCTATTGGCCTTAAATCTCCTCTCAATTCAAAAACATTAACAAAATAGTATCGCCATTGGCCATGAAAAAAACAGTCGATCTCTAAATAAAAGCATGTGCTTAAACTTTCAATTTCCATGGAATCACGCAGGTGACAGGCCACCTCCAAGAAGTTACAATGTTGCTTTAAATGTGTTTTCTCTTTATATTGCTGTTCTTATTATAATTAAAATGCATACTTTTTTGTGAACATAACTGTAACAATGAGTATGATGTCTTCCTCTGCCCTGGTTTCTCACAGTAACATTACAGTAGCAGTAGACTTGAAGTGAATCCCTTCGTCGTTTAAATTAATATAAGTTTGGTCCATTTGACCTTTGACCCCAGGCCTCACTGCATTGGCACCTAAGTGAATCTCTTATTTCTATTCCATATGTCTAACCAGAACTAAACCAGGACCTAGCCAAGTCCAGGGCTGGTCTCGGCCCTGTCTGAAGTAGTTGCGTTCCTGAGCTGATAAAGCTGGAGGAGCCTCACTGATAAACACCTCTCAGTCTGAGTCAGAAACATTTTTAAGCAAACTCACTGCACATTCACTCATATGGGAACTCAACTGTGAATTATATTAGTCCAAACCTGGTTTAGTCCTAGTCTTATTATACTACATACAACAATGTCAACATCTTTAACAGTTCAAATGTACCTCCCCTGTTCCCTCTGTTTTGCTGTACTCCACTGTGGGCCAGGGGCAGTGTTAGTGAATATTTGAGAGGATTTGCTTAAACTCTTTTAGCTCAGAACAATAAGAACAATCAGAGCTGATGTAATGTTTCTCAGTTTACAACGTTCAGATTACAATGTGTGTTCAAGAGGCCGAACGCTCATTTAGTTGTTAATAAATTCCTAGACTTTTCCGTGACCTTTTTAAAACAGGAAACAACACCCACTTCTACTGTTTTAATAATTTAGTTGTTTATAAGGGTTTGTTATAGCTACAAGGTGCAGCCTTTCTCAGGCATATAGTTAGAACATTCCCCAGCCAGGGAATAAGATATTAGCCACACAGTGATGGGCTGATAGCCTTTCATACTCCTGGATCTAGTACTGTTACTTCAAACTAGTATTGAATGAACTAAAATATTACGTTTGATGGTTTTAAAGATTTACAAAAACTTTCTTTCTTTCTTTCTTTCTTTGTTTCTTTCTTTCTTTAAAACCATGCAAAAGAATGTAGCAGTAGTAAAACATGTGTCCTTGAAACTTTCTATTGTTCAGGATTGGCCTTAGGGTCCGATGTGGAGTTAATGTCCCTTCTCAACCATGTTCAATCTGTTCCAACTACATTAGTATTAGCATCATTATTAACTATAAATACAATACAAAATATGTTTGGGTGTGGGCAGTGATCACACTCTCTGAATCTTGCAAGAGAAGAGAATACCAATTTTGTAGGAAGTTTTTTTTTTTTTAAGAATTTTGAATATTGCGATAGAAGCAAGTAAAATGCATATTGTTAATCGTCTTGGTTGTGTTGTCAATTATGAGGGTATGTTAATACATTTATTCACTACATTTAATGCAATACAAAATATGTTTGTTCAAGTGAGTCTGGGTAGCGATCACACTCTCACATGCATCTTGCAATAGAAGAGAATTTCCATTTTTGATACAGAACAAACTTCTACTCGCATTTGAGGCATATCAGCACATAATAATATAATACCAATGCACATGGCTTTGAAATAACTGTGCTAACTAACGCATGCTTCTGTAAAACAAATTAGAACTGAATTTTGACTTCAGAGCAAATGTTCCCTCTGACCCAGTGAGAGCTGCAGTTTCTCTATTTACTCAAACTGCACTAACTCCATACTAGACAAACACTGACACAGAATTGTTGGGTTTCTGCGCTTCTTGGGAACATTACACATTAATTTACATAAACTTAACCATAGTTCCTAGACTAACCTTAAGCTACACTAACCTTAATCTATTTTAACCCATATCTGAACTTAAACCATGTTATTGATATAATAAAAATAACTGAGGTAGGTCCCCATGATCTGTGTGTATACAGACTTTAGTCCCCACATTGTGATAAATACCCGCCCAACAAAAGAGAGAAATAAATCTGCCCCGAACTGCAACAAGTCTAATGATGAGTTGGGAGTAGTACCACAAACAAAAACAATATACTACAGTAAATGTAGTTCTGTAACTGTAAAAGTGAAGTATTTTGTAGTATCCAGACCACTCAAACTGCAGGACAGACTGTCATTCTGTTACTGTTTAAACCCATCTCACATGCAGACAGCAGAAAAGAAAATATATTTTAAAAACATACGAAAGGGAGAAGTACTACTACTCACGATAAACTGAAAGAACTAATACTAAAATACTACTATTACAATCAATGTGTGTATGTGACTGTGACTGTAAGTCTACTACTGCAGCTACATAAAACTCATTTGAATTCCATCTAAAGCTAATATTTAAAAATCCAGGTCATATCTTTATTTTGAGTGAAACAAATATTTGTGTTTCAGTCCTGAGGGTTAATAGCTGTGCTCCTGGTCAACTTCCAACTCCAACTTTGGGTCCAAGGCAGGTTCAACATGGGACAATGGTGAATGGATTTAAAGGCTAAACTAAAATAAGAAATGTGTAAAAAAAATGTCACTGTCACCAGTGAACATGATTGCTCTTTTTTAATTATGTACTGTCCTCATTTTGTCCTGATTTAGTCTTATTGCAAACATTTTGATCAATAATTTCAGACTTACGTTTTGATTCTTTGACTGTTTTCAGAACTGACTGCAGACGTTCCAACATCTTCACCATCCCACTCAAACAATTCACCACAAAATTATTTAAAAAATATATATATATCCAGTTGGAAAAAAGCGGTATTAGTGTCCCAGATACACCTGCTCCTGCCTGCCGTGGCTGTGTGCTCCTGTCTGCTCCTGTCTGCTTCACTGTGGTTTCGGTCTGAGGTTGAGAAGCAAAGAAATGCACAGAGGAGGGGCCAAGATAAAAGCAGAGGGGAGGAGCCACAGCTGAATACAAGAGAATCAATATTTCAGAATTATATAAGATTATACAAAAATGTAATAAAGTGGGGAAGCATAACTATTCATTCAGTAATTTGTAAAAAAAAAAAAAAAAAAAAGTAAATATGAAAATATGAAATATGAAAGTATATATGTTTTTTTTGTTTATAAGAATGGGTGGATGTTACAGGAAAAATATTGTGACAAAAATAGCACTATATAGATCTGAGCTACATCCAAATTCAAAACTAGGGACAAAAGTGAAACTAAACCAGGACTAAACTAGGACTAAATCAGGACCAGACCAAACCAGAACAAAACAGGAACTACAGAACTAGACCAGTGCTAAAGTAGGACTAAACCAGAATAGGTCTCAGCTTGGACTATTAAGACGGTGGTTTGATGTTTTCACAATATTGGTAAGTGCAGGTCGACACAGCTGCAAACCAGAGGAATGTGTGGGGGGAAGGAGGTGCATTCAAGTGCGTTCTGAAACAGCAGTGTTTGTGCCATATACTGAGGGCGGTGCGTTCGAGTGCAGGGAGAGAGTGGGACACAGCAGCGTTTGTTCTGCTCCGGCCCACACAGCTGGTCTTCCACCTCAGAGCCTCGTTATCACAAACAACATGCAAGCAACAGGAAACTGGAGGAGGGATGGAGAACAAAATGATTCTAAACCTGTCAGTGAAGGCATTACACATCATCATCGTTCACAACTAGTGGATAGGGGTTCAAAAGTGTGTCATGCCTGATGTTTGGGCTAATTATGTGGGATTCAAGTAGAAGAGGTGGTTTGAAGTCTGGCAATTACAGAATAAATCGATAGTACCTGTTGTTGGCACTGTTTACACTTGCATCAGGGGCTTGTACAATTGCTTGTGTCCACATTAGGGTTGTTAAAAGTATAGAAAATTAGAATTAAACAACAAGTATCAAAACTAGATACATTTGAGCATGGATCGATACTGAAAAGAATAGTTCCAGAATAGTTTTAGCATGATCTTGACGTGTATTGCAAATGACATTCTATTGTCTAAAAAAGTAGTGTTTTTTATTATCTTTGTGGTATCTAAATTGGTGTCGAGTAACAAGCCAATTCCATAGTACTGAAATCAAGTTTGAACACTAACCCACATAAATACTTTGCCATGCTGCTACAGAGATCAAAACACCTGCTGATGTCATTAGATGGTCCTTTGTTTCTCCAGGAAGTATGTTCATACACCTTCACAGGGCTCAAACTGCCTTCACTACAAAGCATGTTTTTAAGACGCTATTATGTTTAGCCTTCTTTAAACTGCATTCACTCCGGTCCATGAGTACATGTGCCCTCTACTGGTTACATTTACACAGAAAATATGGCAAACTAACATAGCATAGCAAGCCAAAGTTAAAAATAATACCATGTCTATATAAATTGGTCATTCTAGCATGAAATTTGTGTAAATAAAAAATAAATAAATTGCAGATGGATCCTGTAGGTGGCACTGTTAGACTCACCACTATTCTTGTTCTCCTGTGACGCAATGACGAAACCGAATCCTTCTCCTTGTCGCCTCATAAGCTCCACCTCAAGTGTATTGGCTCCTCCCACTTTGCTCTCATTAGGGCCGCTCCCTGTGGAATCCTTAGACCCGTTAGACCCGCCCACTCGCAGGCTCTCGTCCAATCCCTGCAGGTCTCGGGGCTCTAGCGTCAGAGTGACTGGTACCGAGTCGAGGAAGCTGGTGCTCTGGATCAAAACTGAGGGGCCATTAGGGCTCACAACAGGGGGTGCTGCTGAGGAGAATAATAAAATAATTATAATTTTTTTATATTCTCCATACAATAAAAAAATTGGTCATCTGAAATAATCAGATTTGGAAAAAATGTTAAGGAATGATTAGGGATTGGGAATGTATGTTTGCCAGTGCCATTTCCATGGATAAGTTTAATATTATCATCAATATTGATTGAATTTACTGTATTCATGGTATAGATTTTGTACCAGAGCTGTTGGTGGTGGGGGGTGGAGACTCCAGCCCCACTCCTGCCTGACTCAAAGGAGGCACCACTGCATCATGGGAATTGTGGTCCGAGTGGGGAAGGGGCTTGTAGAGGTTGGGGGTGACAGTAGGGGTGGAATGGGAGGAGCCTGTGGAGTGGTAAGAGTCAGGTTAGGCATGGCTCACAGGTGTACTTTTAAAGGGGCGGGGTTTAAGGGACTCACCTGGGGCTCTGTAGACCAGCAGCACCACCTCCCCCTGTTTGGTGTGGTCCTGGAGAACTCTCTGAACCTGAGATCACACAAGGCAAGGTTACAGCGTATTTGCATATGGTTAAACCAGAACTCAGTAACTTCTGGAGAAATTTTTGAATGTTTATTTATTTAGGTATTTATTTTTATTTTATTTGATAGGGAGTTAGGGACAAGTATGCACGTACTTAGACATAAAACAAATTACAGCATTTATAGCCAAGGCTAATTTGCAATGTTTGTCCCTGAAGGCGCTGTACCTGATTTGTCTTAAAAACATTAATATAACTAAGCTAACTAAACTATTTGCAGCGGTCGAGAGTTATTCCTCACTTTCCTAACACATTCATACCATAAATAATAATAATAATAATAATAAAATTAATAAGCACAGAGATCATACTGGAGTCACAGTAATGCTAACAACAACTAGCATGCCAAGTGCGCACTTCCTGAATGATAAAATGCTTCATAATTAAATGCAGACAGCACACAGTCTACCCTGAGAGCTGCTTTTACAATATTTCTGTACTGGTATAAGTCTAAGATAATTCAGAAAAAAACTTTGTTGTCTGTCTAACCATAATGCCTTCTTACAAGAGACCCAAAACACACTCATACTAGTTAGATCATTAGTTATAATATTGTACGTTTTCCCTCCTAAAATTCTCTCACCTGAGCGAAGTTAAGGCTCTGCACGTCTGCTCCGTTGATCTTCACGATGGTGTCTCCTGCCTGTAGACCGGGACAGTTCCTTCTATCCCAGACTCTCCGGACCACGGCTAACTGCCCACTGTGCCCCCCCGCGGTCACACTGAAGCCCAGCCCACCTCCACCGCAGCCCCCCACCGCCACAGTCACCAGCTCCCCCCCAGCCCCCCCCCCAGAACCAGAGCCGGGACCCTGACCAGGAGACTCCGCGGCTTGGTGATGGTGGTTTGCTGGGCAGCCGTTGAACCCACAGGAGGGAGCGGGTGCAGGCAGGGTTTGGTTTGAGGGAGTGTGAGTGGACGGAAGGGGGGGTTGAGGTCCAGAGCTGGGTCTGGTCATTCTACCCAATGCCTGGGATGAGCCCGAGGTCCGCAGAGGTAATGTGGAGGTGGATAGGTCGCTCTCAGAGGACTTAGAGCTCTGGTGCTGCAGCAGAGAGGAGGAAGACAGAGCAGGAAGTGTGCCACTGCTGTAACCAATCAGAGATGAGCTGCGGACATAGACAGGAAGTTTAGAAATTTTAGAATATTAAACACCTAATCTAAAACCAGAACTAAACCAGGTCTAAATCCAGTCTCACCGCCGAGTCCCGCTGTTGGAAGGACCTCCATCACTGCCATCGCTGTGATTGGCTACTCTATCTGGAAGGGGCGGGGCTAGGGGCAGGTCGGAGGAGGTGGGCGTGGGAGGAAGGCCATTTGTGATTGGTTGGGAAAGGAAAGGAGGCGTGGTCTGAATTTGGCCTGGAACAGAGAAGTTACAAGACATGTGTTTTATGCTTCTTATACAATATAAATACATATTCTAACAGGTTTGTTTTCAGATTAGGTTGCGCTAACATCCCTTTTTCAAACCGGGGCACGAGCTACTAAACTACTGTGTTCGAAAACCCAAGTTAATAAATCAGAATGTTGTATCTGTGAATTATGACTTCTTTCATGCTCCTAACATTGGTAGATCACACAGCTGAAATTACTGAATATTTTATATATATATGAATATTAAACCTGGTGAGCTGCCATTGTCCATGGTGCGGCTGTAGGTCAGGTGACTGTGTCCTTGTCTCTGATTGGATGAACTGGAGGGGTCATTGGGGGTCAAAGGCTGTCAGAGCAAAAACAATATTTACAGTCAATTCAGTTACGTCTGTTTGTATGTATATTTATGCGATCTTTCCTATTGTTATTTGATTATATTCTTACAAGAGAAGTCATTTATTTTGAATTTATCTTTATTTATATAGGTAGAGCCCAATGAGTACCAGACTCACAAACAAACAAAACAAATTAGTGCGTAGGTCCATTTAAAACATTAAAAACAGGTGCAGCTGTGATTATAAATGTGTAGCACAAGATTATTAAACTGCATTAGTGGCATCAATGTATCCAGTTTTGCATCTCCTTCGAATGTATTCTATTTTTGCAAAATAACTGAAAGCTTTTTTTCCCATTTCAATTCTACTGCAGACAGTTTTTAGATGATCATGAGATCTCGTATTTTAAGTTCCTGTAACAAAGTTCAACAAAGAAGTGAGATATTCAGGCAGTCTATCAAGTAGTCCCTTATAAATACATTTTATACAGTGCTGTTCTCTTCTGACTGATAGCGATGCTCAACCTACTTTTCAAAGAGTGTACAGTGATGGGTTTTAAATTCTCACTTTGCAGGGTGAAGTGCAACCTGTGCAAGGGTTTATATATTTCACAAATGTTAGTATTATGGTTTAGGCTGAAGTCTGCATGTATAGTATATCGCCATAATCTCATACAGAAAGAAAGTCTGCTTGCACAATTTCTTACAAAACAGCATCATCTGCATATAAATGTATGGGGCTTTCTCTTAAATTGTAACCAATGAAATTAATCCTTTGCTTAAAGTTTAAAAATGGAGCAGAGTGTATTTAAGACCTCCATGTAAGTGAAAGGTCTTAAAGAGAAAACCTGCCTGCTATCTGCCAGAGGTTGAAATTCAACATAATCAAGATCAGAAGGATCACCATTATTATCCAAAACGTCACATGCAGAGATAAAATGCCTATTAAAAGCATCACATATTCACTCTTTAGAATTTACAATAGCTGAATCTTATAAAATATCAGTTGGTAATGTATGAATACTAGGTTCTGAGAAGGATCTTACTGTCCTCCAGAACTTTGCCGGATTTCCATGACTCTCTGTCAGCGCAGACACGAGGTAAGATGTTTTTGCCTTTCTAACTGTTGATAAAGATCTATTCCTTTTTTTTTTTTTACAAAAAAATGCCCAATCCAAATCTGACCTAGTTGTGTGTGCAGTTTTCCAATTTTCCTTTCTCTAATTAAACTTGAAATTTATGTGTTGAACCAAGGATTGTTATAGTTTTTCATTAAAATTTTTCTTTTAGGTGCATTTTCATGTGCAATTTCATTAAATGTATTAATAAAAAAATGTAAGGCCATATCAGGGTCCAGGAGTGCTGATGTTAGCCCAATATCACTGCAATACAGGTCAGAGATGAAGGCCTGCTCATTGAAATGTTCATATGATCTTCTCACCTTTGCACATGGATATGTCTTTTTAACTTTTGTATTTCGAATAAACCCAATTGGATAATGAGAGCTGATTTTGTCAAAGAGTCATGGGACACGCTGTTTATCCTATGCATAAGGAGTCCGTATTAGGTGCAGGCTCCAGCATTAATTTGATATTGTCAACTCAACTCAATTACTGTATTTTGTTATCTTACTGTATTAAGACTTTGTTTGGGGCAGCCGTCTGGGTTGTATAGCATAGGGTACCCTCTCCTCAACACCACGTCCACACTTTGGCCCATCGGGACGCCCTTTAGTAGTTCCACCACCTCCTTATGGGAGCGTCCCAAAACACACGAGTCGTTTATGTACACCAAGATGTCAGCTGTCAAATAGAGAAAATACATTTATAAAATTGTATATCTTGTCTCATAAACCAAACCTGTTAATAACTGTGTCATCCTTGCAACCTTACAATGCACCAGAAGTAATTTGAATGATTTATTGTGACCCTGTGTGAATAAAACAATGAGTAATAGATCTATTCAAGTTTCTGGCCCTTAATTTGACTGTAGTGAATAAACCATCTGCTTCCTGTGACTGACTGTAAAGCCACACATTCTTCAGAGCTGATCTGTTTCACGTGAGACTGGATCAGGGGGTTTCACACTCTGGTCAGACATGGCTCAGATGTGGTTTACTCATTGTATTGACAAGGTTTGCCCGCTCCACTTAACTCACTTGAAAGGTACATGTATCGGAGGTCATGTGAGCAAAGAGAGGGTCATGTGATTCAGAAACATAATTTCTGACCTTTGGCCCTATTTGGAAACTTAACCCAACTCATGGTACCTGCTAGTGGAAGGATATAACAGGCCTGTTGCAACAAATGAGCATGTATATTGTGAGAGGAGGTACAATGTGTTAAGCTGAAATTTTAAAAGTATCCAAAACCAGGATGAAACCAGGTTAGGTTGTGTTACCTGTGTTTAAAGCAGGTGGTCCCCCTGGTGTCACACTGTAGACCTGCAGAAACTCTCTGGGCCGGGAGCCCCCTACGATGTTGAAGCCGAAGCCTCGAGGGCCTTTAGACAGCCGTGTGTGGATGGAGTATCCCTTGAGAAGGCTGGGCTGATCGACAAACTCTGGCACTGACAACAACGCACAGACAGATTCAAAATTAAACATGTAATCAGCCCTTAATGTTATGTTTCCTATAGGAGAATGTCATCTCAATATAATTTACAGAGGGGATGTATAAATACTTCAGGTTCAGCTTAGTTAATATGTGAAAATAGGATAATGAAAAAGGCTATGACTTTAACTAGAGGGAGCGCTGCCCCCTGATGGACGTACACTGAAATCTCACAAATGTTCAATTCAAAATAGTTGATGGCGTTCTGAATGAACTTCAGACTTATTTGTATTGCCACTACATTTTCTGCTGCTTCTACTACTAACCTACTACTGCTGCTATATTACCAATGTGGTTATGACTATCACCACCACATCAATAATTTCAGAATAATATTCAGGTAAAAAGGTAAGCTTTAGATTACTTGATCACAAATTGCATTTCATCAAGTGAATGTTCAAGTGTTTTGCCTTCAATTGCTTTCTACCTGGGTCAAACTTACGTTCATTACTCAGAGGTGCGTCTTTATTCTGAATCCGAGGCTCTAACCAACTGCTGCTCTTCGAATTATGACTGAGAAAGGAAATACAAACATTAATATTGTCCGTACAAGTGGTAAACCAGTTTACTCCAGAGCAGTACGAAAAGATTATCCAGTCAAATGTATTTACTTGTGTGAAAACAGCTGCATGTGCATGGCCTACTATTGTGTATTTTTATTTTTTTTTTCTGTGAATTTATAGTACTTATGGACTAGTGCTTGGACCACTTGCATGCCCATCATTTTATGTGAATAACATTGATGTAACTCACTCGGTGAAGTAGTGATCGGGGTCATCCCAGTTGTCTGCCAGGACTCCTCCTCTTCTCCTTCCTCCCGCCTCAGAGCTGTCTCTACTCCCTGTGGCCGACTCCCATGATTGGCTGAGAGGCAGCGTTGTGGGTGGGGCTATGGCTGAACCTGGTTTGAGTGGTGTGAAGTAAAGATATAGATGGTATGTAGCAACTGATAACGTAATAACAGCCAGTAATGTACCGGTAATACTGTCCAATAACGTAATAATTCTGGTCAATTTTAAGTGTAATAAGCCCATAATGTAATAACGCCTTTCCAATAATGTAATACTTTACTACATTACTGGCTGGGTATTACAATATTGCTTGTTCATTTTTGTGAGGCACTATCCATATCCTGCAGATGTTCTTTGCTTTGGAATACACATTTAGCATGGATTGCTAGAGGTTGCCTTTACAAAAAAGGGTCTGGCAGTGAAAGAGTTAAGTGCAAATTTGATTTGACTCAATGACTAATTATAATTCTACACTCACTTTATTAATTTATTTTACTAGCACTATCAATATGTTTATGTTTATGTTGCTATTTGGTCCATAAAATCACACATGGTGTGCCCCAGGGTTTGAGTTTAGATCCTGTGCTTTTTACCCTGTATATGCTCCCTCTTAGTGGTGTCATCAGGAGACATGGAATTAACTTCCAAAATTATGCAAATGATAAGTAGCTTTACATCTCCCTGTCTCCTGATAATACCAAGCCAAAAGATGCACTTTTTAACTGCATTTTAGATGGCTTGGCCATTTAGATGGTTGGATTAATCTGGAACTTTCTCCAGATTAACCAGGGCAAACTGAGGTTTTAGTCATCGGTCCTGAGGCGCAGAGAGAAAGTTTTACCCAGACTACAAGTCTTTTACTCCATCTCCACAAGTAAAAAAACCTGGCCGTCATTTTTGACTCTGAGCTGACTTTTATCCCGCACATTAAGAACATCACAAAAATAGGTTTTTATCACCTAAAAAACACAACCACTCCATTCTCTTTCAGGCCAACTCAGCCTCATGTTTTACTGTACGTAGCCTCACCTCATTTTGTGAGTGAGTGTGTGTGTGTGTGTTTGTGTGTGTGTGCGTGCATGTGGGTGAGACTGTGCTTGTGATGGTGTCTATGGGTGGGTTGTTTGCAGTGGCGGGCCGTGCATTTCACCCTTGGGCCTTCAGTGACGTCCCACTTACACGTCCCACTTCACATTACACCATCACCTCAGTATAGGCTAGTCAAGCAACACTTTTCAGGAGCATTTACAACCAATAAGCTGCATTGCATTCACAA
>JACM01027632.1:0-20517 GCA_000787095.1 Periophthalmodon schlosseri
AATTGTTAGTCGCTATGTCAATATTCCTTATGTTTCATCATTCTGAAACCAATGCATACGTAGCTTTCTGTCTGTAAAAACTGTTCTAAACCTGTGCACGTTCCAGGTAACAGTTTAAATACTTGATTTTTATTTCACCATTTAAAAATCAGGTCTTTGTTTTTTGTTGACTTTTACGTGAAGCCCTTGGGTCAGCTGAAGTTGTTTTAAATGTGCTATAGAAATACATTTTACCCCAGCTTTAAAATATTTGGTATTTTAAATTATAGTTTGTAACAGACTTCATATGACAGGGCTAAATCCAAAATGTTACTTATTGTAAATCTTAAACAAGCCATTCATTTATGAACATATTTAGACAGTCAGGTTGAGCCAAGTGATCCACACATCGAGTATCATAGGATTAAATTTAATATCTCCCGCAGCTATTTTCGAAGTACAATATTTTCCAACAAAGCAGATGAATATGAAGGCTTGAAGTTATCTGGTTGTCAAGGATACAGAGATGTGTTTTATAGCAAAAATAAACAGGCGATTTCCAGGCTGTATGCACATGTAAGTCTATTCACACAGTGCGGTTTATAACGCTCAGCCATCTCTGTCCTAAAATACCAGGCAGATTATTAGTGTGGACTCATTCATATTTGCAGAATTACAGACATGAGCTAAAGAACACAGCGTCCTGGCCCTATAGGAGTCAGTCTGTTCCGTCTATTGTTGGTTTTTAAAAAGGGAAACCGTAGTGAGGGCTCGGCTTTAGTCTCATCCGCGTTGGCCTCTTCTCTCCTTTTCTCTCGCTGTTTGGATGTAACAGTTAATCCACTACCACAAGTGCCACCGATCCCCGTCTGCCGCGATTCACTCCGACAAGCTACTCCCTGTTTCTTTCATCATTTCAAACTGAGCACTTCCTTTTGTTGTATTATGGTTAACTTTGGCACGGAATTGGCACCGGGGAAAAATCTCCAAAATCTTTCCAAAAATCTTGTATCCAACAATTGAAACATGAGCATTGGTTTATGTGTGTGCAAAATTGGACAAACGATATCCCAACTCCCACCATTCTGTGCCAAAAAGAAAGTTTCTGGAGGAGCGTTTGTTAAATGGATCAACAGGAAATGAGGCGCCGCCGTTAAATGAAGAATGGAATAATGTGCAGTTAACGATAAACACAACGCCATCATCAGCCTCTAATGATGGTCTAATTGAATCTTTTTCATGCCCAAGAATTACAACCATCGTTTTGACAGTGAGAGCCGCCGTGAGAGCCGCAGTGAGAGCCACAGTGGGAGCCACAGGCGACGACGGAACTCCAACAGACTGATAAAAATAGCCAGCTGTTTGGAACTGTCACATTACTGTATATTGTATCGATGAAGAGAGTCGGAAGTGCTTACATTTGTGCAGACAACACACTTGGAACCTTAGAAACACACTTGGAACCTTCAACAATACATTTGGGACCTTCAACAACACACTTGGAACCATGAAAAAACACTTTTGGAACCTTCGACAACACATTTGGAACCTTCAACAACCCACTTGGAATCTTGGAAAACACATTTGGAACCTTCAACAACTCACTTGGAACCTTCGACAACCCACTTGGAACCTTGGAAAACACACTTGGAACCTTTGACAACACATTTGGAACCTTAAACAACACACTAGGAACCTTAGACAACACACTTGGAACCTTAAAAAACACATTTGGAACCATCAACAACACACTTGGAACCTTAGAAAACACATTTGGAACCTTAGAAAACACACTTGGAACCTTCGACAACACTTGGGTGCTTTAACAATATCGTCAGGTCAGAAAAGTCAATACATTTTGAAGAGTTCAGAGTGACTCTTTGTTTTAGCAGCAAACACTTCTCAGACCTGTTATTTGGGCTGCACTCTGACTCTCTTTGACTTCGTTTGGCCTTTCCCTCACTCTCCTCCTTTCTCTCCTCAGTCGACTGACACGTCCCACACGGCGTTCCACTAATCCACACAACCACCGGGGTCGCTGTACCGATCGCCCACCCTTTCGTCTCCAAAACCCTCCCGAGACCACCAACTTGGGCAAACAAGACGACAACACAACGCCAGAGGAAAAGAGGGAGAAAAAAACAGAGGGAGATAGCGATGGAGGACAAGTTCCCCCCCTCGAAGTATCACACTGCGCCCATTTTACATCCTTGCTCACAGACCTGCTCCCATAGGACAGCAGTATGCCAAGCTCCAACCCTGCTGTGTCTGTTTACTCAGCGCTCCAAGAGAAAAGAGACAATCAAACGCATCTTACTACAGGCAAATTACATCCTCTTTGAAGCTGGAAATCTTTATCAAGGTTTTTGTTGTTTTTTTTTTTTCTTTTGGAATGAGCTACCTGGGCTAAAAAGGAGCCATGGTCGTGAGGAGGAGACAAAAGGCTTATCGTCAAAAGCGCAGTAATTGTGGGTAGCAGAGTTTGTTCTTTCAAATTGAATACACAGCGTGAGAGCTTTTAAAGAGCACATCCCCACAGACAGTTACAAGACCCCGCAAGGCAATTCTGGTTCCACTGTGACCTCCGACAAACTCAAACGCAAAGGAAGTTACATAAATAGAGACTCAGAATGTACTTTTCTTCTTGATATACTACAATATTTCGAGTTATTTGAGTTAAAGTCGACGGTTTTATTATGTACAGTGAGGGTAGCTGCTGCACGATGATTAGACGTGTTTATGCCACAGGTGGGAGGTTTGACACTGTGTACTATTGTTGTGTCCTTGGGCAAGACATACATCAGAAATTAGAAGTGCAGTAGGAGGAGAGGGATAGAAGTGACAGGAAAACTACCAGTACTACCATGTTACTATGGCTGAAATATAGTAATAGCAAGTCCTTTAAAGGTAGTAGTAGTAGCAGTAGTAGTAGTAATAAGTAATAGCAGTAGTAGTAGTAGTAGTAGGAGTAGTAGTACCATTGCAGACAAAGACTTACTCTTCTACCTATGCTATTAATTAATGTTATTTCATTGATTCACTCCACACTCGGTAGTGGTAAACTACTATTGTAGCCACAGCTGCCCTGGGACAGACTGACAGAAATGAGGCTGCTAATCTGCGCCATCGGCCCCTCCATCCACCACCAACATTCACGCACACACCGCTTTCATACTAGGCAATGTGGGTGAAGTGTCTTGCCTAAGGACAAAAAAAAAAGGACAGTTTTTTTTTGCCACTGGCCCCCCACTGTGGCACCTGGAGCCCAGCGGTGTCCCATTCACGAACTAACCAGGCACGGCCCTGCTTATCTTCTGAGAACTGACGAGATCAGGCTTTGACGAGGAGGTTCGGCCACAAAATAACAGTAGATTTCATTAAATAATGAACCCACGCTTGAAGAGTTACAGTGGAAGGGCATCCGGCGTATTTTAGGAACACATGACTCTAGGTCTTTGCAGAAATAATGAAAAGATGACACTTAACATGTTGCGCACACAATTCAGTTACAATATACAATTTGTAGAGGTTCCTCCGCCCACCTCCCATTACAATGTCAAGAGATGCCAAAATGAAGGAGTGTTTTAAGCACAAATGGTGTACTTTGTCTTTTCTAAAAATCATAAAAAACATAACATTCCCTTAACATATTGAGCTGGAATAAAACATTTGTTAGAGCTGATCCATCTCCGCACACCGTCCTATTACAATGTCAAGAGAATTGCATCTGCCAAAACAACAAGCAATTTTTCCCTTTTTGACAACCGTCCCACAAGTCATATTTAACCAAAATGAACGCATACAAATTCAGACTGAGTTCAGATGAATTGAAGACATTGTTTGGGGTTTTTGCATTACTCTGTATGTTGATGTTGTATATAGATGTGCTCTGACAGAATGGAAGCCTCCATCACAGGCCAAGAGCAGCAAAGTGGAAAATGAGGGAGAGCGAGAAGGACACTGCCAGTTTGAGAGAGGAAAGTACTCAAGACGACGTGGTTACAAGGCTAGAATTATGGTTTTATTTAGCAATGTTTACGTTCTTAGATGGAAGGTTAATACATTACAAATTCAATAGATTTAACTGTTTGTAACTGTCTATCAATATATTAGTTAATGCCAAATCTTTCATGTCTTTTCACATAAACAGACACTTTTATATGGCGCTTTAAATCAAAGAACCACTCACCCATTCACATTCATCTGTAGAAGCTGGATTCGCACCGCCAACCTGTGGGTCACTGGATCTGACCGATGATGTTTATGTTGACAGCTGGTTTTGAACCGCCAACCTTTGGATCAATGGACAAACGCTCTACCAACTGAGTCACTGTCGCCCATAATTAAATCAGTTTCTTTATCGGAATAGTCAAATATTATCTTAAAAAATAGTTATATAGTCAATATTACATCTATTGTCACGTACAAAATGCAAAACAGGCTGAAAACAATGCAATGGAATTCTAACCTGTTTTACTTTACAGAAAACACTGAATTATGAATTTTATTGTTCACTTTTCAAGTCCCTAAACAGCCAACATTCTTATTGATTTGTCTGTTCACGGCGCAAAAATAATAAAACAGAACAATCTGGAACAAAATGGATAAAGATTTAATCGCGAAAACTGTGTAGGTGAGTGGCAGGGCGTAATAAGAAAAATGACCTATTATTGATTGGCTGGAGAGACAGGGGGCGGTAGAGACAGGGGGCGGTAGAGACAGGGGGCGGTAGCAGTCGCGGCATTCACACCACAAAAGAAGAAAGAAATATGTCCCCTTTTGCTTTGGTATTTCTTTCACCTGTACAACCTGTGCTCGAGTTTAACCACTCACCAACAGCCAGGTAAGATCTGACCTCAGTGTGATCTGACCTCCGCGTGATCTGACCTCCGCGTGCTCTGACCTCCGCGTACTCTGACCTCAGCGTGTTGGGCTGACGACAGATAAAGGAAGATTACTGAATGATTATTACAGTGTGTGGTTAAGGTAACTGCACCTCGGGGCTTACTGTTATTACGGCTGTGTTAAACAGAGCAGGAAGTGGGCTTTCCCCAGATTGACAATCCAATTAAACGACTGTGTAGCGTTTACGGCGTCTGCGGACCACCAAGGAATCGACAAATCTGCCAGAGAAATTACTTTGCATTTGAATGGTGGTTTATTATGGAAAATGTACCAACGTTTTTTGTGCTCTTTCTTTCAGGGTTATACGAGGACTTGAGCCTGCTGCCGTCGTGCCGTCGTAAAGTCTACTTTAACCCCGTTTCTACCTTAATCTGCCTCAAAGTTTGCTGGGAATTTCAAGTTTGATTTTGTTTTTTAGCCCTTCTGCCCTTTTCGATGTAAGCCTCTCACGAGCGTGTCATCTCCTGTGGTTGGATCGGAGCCTGTATGTTCCCTGGAGTTTTTACACATTTTTAACCTGAACATTTTACACCTGAAAATTCACACCAAAGTTTGCACAAATAAAATGTGAATTCTAAGCCAGAAAAATGTTTGGTGTGGTTACATTTGGAGTTTAGTTTTGTCTTATTTGTAGAAAGACAGCGCGGTTACAGAGACGTCTTGTCGATATCAAACAGGCCTGAAATTGGCTGAGAGTACGCGGTGAACATAGCAAACTTCTTAAAAAAACATCAACAGAGACCTGTAGAAAACAGGAATGTGGAAGAAATCAAAACCCAGAACTGAATTAATACTAAAACTAGCATCAGAATTATATTATAATAAAAAATTTTAAAAATCACACATCGGATGTGTCTTAACTCTTGTTGACATTTCCGAAGGAGTACAAGACCAGATGATACTTACTAACACAACTAAAATTCCATTCTAATCCCTCAGTTGGTAGAGCGTTTGTCCACTGATCTGAAGGTTAGCGGTTTGTAGCTAACCTGCTAGCCGCCACGTTCCAAACAAGAAGTGATCATGGGCGCTCTAGTGGCTCCATCGACTCTGGCTCCAATTCACTTTCTATTGAAAAACTGTGGCCCCTCTCTCTGTAACTGCTGCTGTCAGACTCGTCATTTTGGTCTTAAAGTGTTTGTATAAACCCGCTCTACATGATCCTGGGGTTTTTATTTCACTATTGTGTCTGTAAATCAAGTTATGAACATCAATAACAGACAACTCAGGCGCCTTCTTTTGTGTCTGTAATCAAGTTATGAACATCAATAACAGACAACTCAGGCGCCTTCTTTCCCCGGGGTCGCTTCTGCTAGCGTTAGCAACAGGTTTGATTGACAGCGTTGCTAAGCGCCCGTCTCTGCTAAACCGGCGGTGCGGGCGGAAAGTGGTGTTTACCTTCAACAGCCTCGCTCTGGATTGGCTCTGTGGTTGCTATGATACTTGCGGTCAGAATTCCAAATATGGAACTCTGCTCCACATTCGCCCTATAACTGCTCTAGCCTCGATGAGCTTCATTTGACTGGAGCCGAACGCTGTGGGTGACTCTCTTAGTGCACTTCTTTATCCAGGCTCTAGATACACAGGCTGAAGCCGTGTCCATTCCCTCTGTCGTCCTGAGGTGTGCACTGCTGTGTGAGCTCTGCCCGGATCAAAGCGCCGTGTTTGACCTTGTGACAGTGTCTTGGCTCTGTGGCAGTTCTTACTTAAGGACTATAGTGTGTCTCTATAGTGTCTGTGTAGAGCCACCTCGTCGGAGCCTCGTGAGCTGAAGAAGAGATCAGAGAGGAGGCTGAAGGCCGCGGACACGCCCCCGTCTTTAAATGCCACGCGGGCGATTGATTGGCTGAGCGATGCACACTCCACGCCACATCAATGGGCAGAAGCATCAAAGGGCATCAAAGGAGAGGAATGTGGCTATACACTGTCCATGGGGTTTCAGAATGAGGAAAAAGAAGGACTGTTGCCATGGCAGTTAACAATTTAAAACATCTTTTGAACGGGTGAAAGGTCCTTAAAATGTGGCTTCTAAAAGTAAAGCTGAAACCCAAGAATAAGGTGAAGTATGTGGATGTGCCCTTTGTCTTCTAACATATACAAGTTTAATGCCACATACAGGAAAAAGGAATATGATCTTCATCCAAAAAGTGACACAGGGAAGCTTTAACTTAGATAGTTCTTTTGGTAAATGGCCACATTTTTATACAGCGCTTTTCCACCTTCAAGGCTCAAAGCGTTTTACATCAAGGAACCACTCACCCATTCACACACACATTCATACACCAGTGTACGCAGACACTGGGGGTGAGGTGGGTTAAGTGTCTTGCCCAAGGACACAACGACAGTAATCATCTGTGGGTGCTGGAATCACACCTCCAACCTTTGGATCAGCGGGCAAACACTCTACCAACTGAGTTACTGTCACGCCCCCGTTTCATTAAACCTGTGTGTAGAGTTTGCCAGTTTACGTAAGAACCCACTTTTATTTTTATCATGGTTTGAAACTGGAGGACATGGTTCAATTCCTTGTTCAACCTTTGTTCTGGATTCATTTTCTTCAGGGCATTTTCTGCTTATAACTTCCTTATGACTCTTCCCTCATCACCGGACGACTTTTTAGAGCTGCTATAAAAACTAGAGCTTTTGGGAGGGATTATTTGTGGACGTATCATTCAAAAAAAAAAAAAAAAAAAAAAAACATCTAAGAAAAATACATCTAAAACACGTCTTCTCTTGTGAGAGCCGCTTTTGGGAGACACGAAACCTACACAAGACTCGACTTGAAGGGCTGACACGTTTAGAACTAGTCAAAATAAAAAGAAAAAGAATGTATTTGTCATAAGTTTTGAACAGTTTATTTTGGCAAGCTCTTGGGCTGTGGGTGCGGATCAGAGGAGCAAAGGAGCTACACTTACGGAGCCATTTTGCCAACTCTCGTTTCCCCCTCGACCTGTACACGCCCACTGTGACGTACACACTTCGTTATCCAATTTTATTCTCTTAATCGGTGATACTCGTAGGATTCGGCAGCGTCGCGTAGTCATTTTGGTACAAATGGAAAAAAAAATTGCGACTCGCCAGCGTGATGTGCAGCTATCCATAGGGGGCGCCGACAGCACGCGGCACTTCGTTGTGATGACGTTTACGGCGACGTCAGCTCCCACTGGGCACCGCAGTTTTCTAACGCGGAAGTCAGCGGATTTGTTTCTTTTATTAAGTCGTTTTAGATTAATACGATTTAAAATTTGCAAATTATATCATAATGATCCACGAGTGTCAGAGATTAGAACTATAGAGACACAATAGGGCTAATTTATCTTTTTTTCACTTTTTTTCACTGAGAGGAATGACACTTTTAAAATCATTAATATGTTTTCGAAGCAGTAGCAGAAGAACAACAAGAAACATACGGAGAGATGAAGGACATAAGCTCAGAGCACTTTACACTCACGCATTCTCAATATTAAAGCTCTGATGTACGTGGCGTGTAAAAAGTCCAGTTGGAGGGAGGCCACGCAGAGAGCAGCTGAGAGCCGCAGGACGGACATGTCGCGCGAACACATTTATTTGCACACAGCATCGACTCATCTCGGCCGCGTCCGCGTTCTGCCCGATGCTTCCTTACAAATCACTTTGCCTCCTTTTATCTACGGGCACTTTCCTTTCCGCGCCTTGTTCCCTCCAATATCTTCAACAGACCATCCGAGCCGCGTGTTGACCGATTTATGCAGAGATGCAGCGTCCCGAGTCCAGGGCCCATTGTAGACAATCAAGGCTACCTGATGAGACCCTAGGGGAGATGGACGAGGGGGTGCGACGGAGGAAAGGAAGCAAGGAAAGGTGGGATGTAGGCGCTAGAAAACAATGAAAATCACAAGATAAACGAGGCGCTATTTCAGTGGCAGGATTTATGTACTGTCAACATTACCCTCGCTATTAGGGGGAATCCAATTACTCTGCACCTCTTCCTTCTCTCGCTAGGAGGGAGGGAACGAGGGAACGAAGGAAGAGTGAAGGATGGCAGGAAAATGGATACGGAGGAGACTACACAGGGGGCCGAGCAGACAATAACGCTTCAGTGTGATTTATTCGATTTCAAACACATATTTAGATGTTAAGGAGACAAGCGTCAGGGCTGAATGAACTGGGTAAACGCGTGAACGGAACAGGAAGGAACAGGATGCACAAGTGTGAAAGGACGAGGGCAGAAAAACACTAAAAGCTGTCAGAAAGAGAAAGAGTTATGAAAAGAAACGCAGAGCAAAGCCGAAAGATTACGGCAAACTCCCACTGGATTTAATTGTACGCACCTCCGCCTTTAAATGACTGATACATTAAACATGAAGGAGGCAAAGACAATAATTATGAGCTGTTTTAGTGTCGGGATGAGGACAGACAGTAGCGATAGACTCAGCCAAGAAAATGCAACGGAAATCTCTGGAGAGAGCGAGAGCGAGAGGTCGTCGGAGCTGAGGAATCCAAACGCATTATGATGATATTACCCAGGATACACTTAGGTCTTCTAGCAAAGCATCCTGACAGACAGCGATCGGGGAAAAGATATAAGGAAGCGCTCCCGTACACACAAACTAGATTAGCTCTCAGCGCTGCGCCCGCGGGTGTTAGCCTCGGCAGCTTTGGCCCCTCAGATTCCACACTTTGTTTTGGTGACCTAGCCTGCAGCACATACACACAGGAACACACGCGGGCCTGCTGCTAGCATTTATAGCGCTGTCGATATCTCCCCCGATGTCCGTATCCTGCGCTGAACCAGGGACTTAACAAGCTCACGCTCAACGGATACGCGCACTAATGTACCGCAATGTGCCTTTAGCTACGTAAATAAGAAGATACAGGGGAAAAGACGAGGACACGGCAACAAGCGGCCGCAGCGCGTTCAGTTCCGTTTGGAAGAATATCGTCTGACAGCACAAAGAAAGTAATTAAGACTCACATGAGGTAATTTCTTCATAATCGATTTAATATGGGAACAGGTTGAGTAAATGTCAGTGCGTTTAATTACAGTCTCTACAGTTATATGAGGATGATAATAATAATATACATACGATTTAACATTTGACCAAAGAGAAACAGAACTGGCTTCTTTAGAGAAAAGAGGAGAAAACGAACGACTAAAGCGGAATTACACTTATTTTTATTCATTTATTTTTCTTTCTTTTGTTGAATGTTCGCTGGCGCTGTTTGAGTACAAAAGAAAATACTTAGTAAATACATAGATTTGAAAATTGGTTAAATGTAATATAAATGTGTCTGAATTTTTGCCAGAGACAGAAACAGTATAAACAAGTTTGGCGTTTGAGTTTGTTAGTTTTCTCAGATATGGCATCGAGACTGAATAAAAACAGCAGTAGCGATATAAGCAGAATTTACACCCATCACTGTTCACTACTGGAAAAGCAGGTTGGCCATGTGTAAATTTATATTTGTATTTATAAAATGAATTTATAAAATGTATTTATAAGGGACGACGGCGACAGACTGACTCAATATCTCACCTGTTTGTTGAACTTTGATACGGGAACTTTTAACACAAGATCTCATGATTGTCAACGGATAAAAACTGAATAAGAGAGGAGAGAAAGCAAGAGAGAGAGAGGGAGACGAATTGAGGAGATACAGAGAGGAGAGGAGGAGAAAGGGAGGAGAGAAGAGTTGGAGAAGAACAAGATCTCATGATTGTCTCCGTCTAAAAACTGGCCGCACTAGAACTGAAATGGGAAAAAAAAAAACTTTTGGTTATTTTGCTTCCCAAAAATGTAATACATTTGAAGGACATGTGAAACTGGACAGATTGGTGCCACTAATGCACTTTAATAATGTGGAGATAAACATTTAAAATCAACCTGCTCCTGTTTTTAATGTTTTAAATGGACCTATTATGTTTGTTTCTGTTCGTATTGTTCTGTGTTTTACCAAGGCGCTCGTGAAAGAGTCTGATTCTCGCATTAGCCTCTCCCTGTCGAAATAAAGTTAGACAAACACACCAGTTGTACTGAAGCTATACCTTAAAAAGCGAAGTTTTCCCGTGAATTCACTGATCTCCGTTGGAACAGCGGAACCCTGCAGATTCCCGCTCCCAGCTTCGCCAATGGGATGATCAGATTAGATAAAACGACATGACGCTGTGTGTTTTCTAATGTAGATACAAGAGAAAGAGCATCTGTCAGTCTGAGCCTCTCCTTTTAGAAGCCGGTGTTATCAGCGGTCTGCATCTCCTCCCATTCTCTTCCTTAGCCTCGCGATCATCATTATAAATCTCTATTAAACCCCCCCACCTTGTAGATAGATGGGTGGTGTCAGCGCACATCTGGCTCCCTCTGCCTCGCAAAAGACAACCCTCGCGATCTATAAACGTGTGGGAGAGGCCGAGAAGGAAATGAGAGAAATACAAATTGACAATCTAACAAAAACAAAGGGATGACAGAAAATCAAACCGCATCTCTTTCCGTTTCTCTCCCCCGTGTTCCCTCGCTCTTTCTCTCCTCTAAACCGCGCGCGTGTTCATGAGCGTTTATCTTGTTTTGCAGGGCGCTCGCCAAATCCGTACGGGGGCAGCCGGCGATCGCGGCGGTTGGAGTTTTGCCCTTAAGCGCAGCCACTTAACCCGGGCTAACTCACTCACTCTGTGTACTCAATACCCGGTTGGGCAAAAACGGAAAAAAAAAAAAAAAACTGAAAAGAAAGAGGCGCGCGTTGCTTAGCATAAAAAGTATAAAAGGGGACGGGGCGGAGAGGGGGTGCGACGCGCTAATGCCTTGTCCGTGGTGTCTCGTCATATTGGCGATAGCTAGCAGTGGATTTGCGGTGCTTAGCGGTTAGCTCTGGGCACTGGCACGGCGTACAGCGGGATAAACTTGAAGGCTGAAGGCGCCGTCTGCTCCGACCGTTCACATCCACATAAACTCAAAGTCAATGCCACACCACCGCTCCACCCAAGAAACCCCCGATTGATTGATTTGACTGGTCCTTACCACAGGCTGCGAACGGGAGGAAAGACGGAAACGGAAGAAAGGGATAGACAGACGGAGGGAGATAAGACAGAGGCAGGGAAGAAGGAGAGAGGAAGAGAGAGAGGAGGGAGAGAGAGAGAGAGAAAGAGAGGAGAGGTTTTGGTGTAATTTGGCACAAGCGCTAAGAGATGGGGAAGAGTGGCAGATCCAGAACAGTCTAATATTGGTGTTTGAAAATAGTTGAAAGTGTTGTGTTTCTGTCAATAGAACGAGGCAGACGGAGCCACGGGGACCAGAAAGAAACAACACTGAACGAAGGAGGAAGAGAACGCAGCCGATTTTCGGGTCACTGGTTAAACACAAAATCAAACGTGTGGGTTATGTAAGTATAAGTTATATTTTGAGACTGCGGCTGTCAAAGAGGTGCACTCATTATCAATAACCTAACGAATAGCTTTTAAAATAAATCCTGACTAGTTTTCAAACACCATACTTCTACTTCAAGTAATATATTAAAGTGGTAAAGTACTTGTACTTGAGTAAAAGCTTTAGTTACAGTTTCCATGAAAGTGACAAAAGCTTCATAACATTTTGAAATGTTTCTCATTTTTGTCTAAAACACTCATTTTGTGCATAACTGAATAGTTTGTTTGTTTGACATTAAGTTCAAATTAAAAATCAGATGTTACGTCAAGTTACAGTTACTCTAACTTCAATAGTATAATTTATATATAATAATACTTGGGCACATTTCTTTGTACTTTTAGATTATTTCAAAATAATGGTACTTTTTGCTGCTCTAGAGCCACCACCAGCTTTCTACAAACGTTTAATTCTTTTTAAACACAACCCCATACGCCAGGCCTTGTGAATATTACAACACCAAAATAGCTTCAGCTCAGCGTGATGAAAGTGTTACAATAAAACACAGCGTCTTATCCAGCTCCTCACAAACATTTTTACGAATAAAACTCTAATGATTTTAAAATCATAAATTGAATCATTTGTATAAACATACTGCAGTTAGAAGACACGTTTTGTACTGTTCTTTCATCCAATCTGTTCCTGTCTGTTTGTGATCTAAAAGAGCAACAATGTGAATTACATGCCAACAGTTCTGTCAGGATCTATTATCATCAGAGACACACGCACATATAAACACACACGCACACACACACACACGCACATATAAACACACACACCTTAGTGTGAAGCTGCCATGGCACTGCACGGAGCCAAGGTGTTATTGGATCAGTCTATTCTAGTGCTGCGGGTGGGGGGGGGTTTAGTGGCAGCAGATGGTGTTTACCTCGTAGCAGGTCGGTTGGATCACCTCCGCACCCCCACGACTGGACGTACCATTTGGAAAGGCTGGAGATAATGCCCAAAATATCAAACTTTTCTTGCCATACTGCCAGAGGTGTGAAGGTGAGAACTTATTGTATTACATTTATTTCACTAATATTTTGAAGTAACAAAACACGGAAATACTTCGACCTGAGTGCCACAGTTTTGAAGCTCTCCTGAAGTAAAGAAAAAATGTGTCTTAGATTTATCTTGGACACATTTGTCTTAAAATGAATCAAAATGACAGTGTGATCATTATCATCATCACATTATTTCATATGTTTTGTCTGTTTCACTGAAGCTCATTCATGAAACTCATTATGTCGCCTTATGTCACACTGAAACTGCCGAACGAGTTGGCTCTTTTGAACGGCTCGTTAGTGTGAACGATTGGAACCGGATGTCATTTTTGAAAAGAACCGCATCGTTTTCTTTGTAATTTGTTTGCTTTTCATCCGGATTAACCCTGAACCAACAAGAATCAGCTCAGAAGCAGAGCAGGCGACACGAGGGAGAGATTTGAGCACTAAAAAATCCATTTGTCATCGTAATAACAGTTCAATTTTATTATTATTATTATTATTATTACTGTAGTTCAAAGTTTTGTTTAGATTCTGCATAATTCCAAAGAGTAAACTCAGTCCCACTCTCAGCCATTTTAAACACGTCTGAGCCTCGGTCATGTCTCTGGGATCAGTTTGTAGATTAAATGAGTTCTCACATTGGCTTCTGTCATATTAATAAATATAAAAAGAGCCAGTCTTTTGGACAGCTCTTTGAAATGAACAGATCCAAAAGATTCGGATCCCATAAAAGAGCCGAAAGTCCCATCATTTACTCCAATAACTGTGCATTACACTACATGAGAATTTTGAAATTACATTTGTATTTTAAAGTAATAAAAACTTGTGTCTCCTCTTGGCTCCTGTTCGTCCTCTGCTTCTTACATGTGAAGCGGAGCTGGTAAGTTTCAGAGCTGGTGCAGAACACACAGAGATAAAGGCGGGAGAATAGGGCCAGTATGTAGGTCACACTTCCTCTGCAGCACTGGAGCGGGGAATTTGTAAATCTGACATAATAAGGCATTTGGCCCGAAGACGCTCTCGAAGACGCTCTGTTTTTGCCTCATTTTGAGTCATGCCCTACCTGCTGATGGAGGGAGAGGGAGAAGAAGAGAGAGAGGAGGGAAGGGGAGAGGAGGGCTGGAGCAGACGGGACAAGAAACTGTTTTAAAAAGTGATTATTTAAAATTATGTCCACTTAAAGGGCTCATATTACACTATGTTTTTATCTCTGTTTTAATGTTGTTTCCTCGTCACAAACAGACCTGGAGTTGTGTTTTGTTTCATTCACACATGTTTAACACACAAACCCTGCATATTTAGGCTGAGTTTTTCTCTCAAACAGAAAACACTCTGTTCCACCTTGTGATGTCATGCGGTAATACAGGAAGTGCTCCACTGTGTTTTTAAACTCCACACACCTTCACTAGAATCATTTGGATCATTTCAACCCTGGAATTGCCAATCTCTACTGAACTAAAGGTAAAAGGAGCTGTTAAGTTGAAAACTACCACTTCATGACATCACAAGGTGGAACAGAGCATGTTGAGCTTATGACATCACAGGTGGAACAGAGCATGTTGAGCTTTGGAGATGTAGACAGACTAATAATAAAGAGTTACTCAAACATGTGTGAACGAAACAAAACACAACTCCAGGTCTGTTTTTGAGGAGGGAACATTAGAACACGGCTTAAAGTTCACGAGAGTCAGTTTTGTGTAATAGAAGCTTTAAGGTTTTCCAAAACAAGTGTGCACATGTTTAAATCTTTATTTAATTTTTTGGTGGGAGCTCTGATTCTTACTCAGCTGTTTTTATTTTGTCATCACTTGCTTGTAAAAGTGGAGAGTGAAACCACATGTGAATAACAGATATACGTATGAGAAACAACACGGTGATGGACATTTCTGCGCTAAAATGTTTAGAACAAGTTGGGCAAAAAAAAAAAAAAAAAAAAATGACCCAATTATGCAACTATAAATTTTCATTATAATACTCTGTAAAAACACCAAGTTGAACAAATATTACAATATTAAAACACCCTGAATAAAAATATTTAAAAACAGTTTAAAACCGAAATAAATATATGAACATCTCGAAGTGTTTCAAAGGCCGTGTGTTTTAAGACGAGATTTTAAAACAGCTAAAGAAGAGGCCTGTGTATGTGCAAAGGCAGCGCGTTCCACAAAACTGAACAATAATTCAAATCATATAAACTCAAATATATATTTAGAACAATAGGGGATCTTTACATTTAAATATCGTGAATTTAAAATGTAAAAAAATCATCTAGAACTAAAGAAAAAAAAAACAAAAAACCTAAAACATTGTGATGTTTCCTTCTTTCTTCCCGAGCCGTTTCTTTCATGTAACAAGCAGTGGGACACGAGCGACGCAATTCCCCATCTCGTTAATAATTCACCTGTGGCTTTGGCCTGGTCACACAGACACAACGGGAACGAATCCGGGGAAAAAAATGGAATTCCCAAGAAACGGTGAAGCCGCGTCCCGCCAGTCTCTCGGTAACTCCTCACATGAGCAGACAATAGGACCAGAGACCGGCTCTGGCTCTGCTGCTGTTTGGAGCTAAAATAAGGCCGAGTCTGGAGAAAGGAGCTGGATTCCCCTGGAGTGGGCTACAGAGGAGCACTAAACGCTAAGTGGATGAGGTCGCGGGGAAAAAGCCCCTCTAGATCTGAAGAAGAGGAGAGGATGGAGGGGGCGAAGAGGAGGAGGACAAGAGCAGCGAGCAAAGGAATCAAAGACGAGAGGAGAGGTACAATCCAAGAGTTAGAATTACAGTAACTTTTAGGAAGTTTTATGGCATTAAATTGTTAAGTTAGAGTTTTATGTGTAAATGATCATTCATGGCACGTAAAAACCTTCCAGTATTATAACGTTTACTGATCATTTCCAAATAAATCTCTCCATATTTATTTGTTTTTATTAAATCTATTTTTATTTTATTTTATTTTTATTAAATCTTAATTTCATGAGCATAAATAAGAAAGATTAAAGATTTAATGAATGTTTTAAGACAAGTACAGGTCTAAACACAGAGAACTGGCTGCGGACCTCGCCATGAAAAAGCCCCAGTCAATACCAGCAAAAGCACGACGATTATCGAATTAAATAAATCTCATTAATTTATCAAAGATTTGATAAACAGTAAACAGGAAAAAGTCAAATCTGACATGATTTTTCAAAGCGAACGCCGTTTTTAGCAAAGCCGAAGACATCACTCAAAAGTTTAAACATAATGATGGTATTTTTTAACTTACAAATTAAGACACTGCATTAACGAGTTTGACTTTTGGGAGAAAATGAAATCTGTCAAAGAACTCAGAAGTGATCCAGGGCTGTTGGCAGACGTTAATTTCCTTTGAATAATTGAAAATAGACACATCCTGACAGCGCCGAGGAGCAGACAGATCCAAGCACGATCTGCCTTAACGTCCAGGCTGTGATGTGACCGCATTAGCGTTAGCATTAGCCCGGCTCTGTGCATTTAGACATTTGCTAAATAGATATTTTGCCCAAAAGTGTTTGTCAAAATATCTTTGTCCAAATGACACAACAACAAACGCTCAAATAAAGACGCTGCCTGAGTATTTCACAATAAGTGACAGACACAAAACACTGATTCAGTCAAATGACTCATCGTATGGACACGTTTTAATCTTTAATCTAATCACATTTTAAAACAAAGTCATTTAAAATCAGACCTATTCTGCAAAATGCACTTTTCAGAGCTTTAAACCAGGTTATAGTTGTTTCTTCTCATTTACTAAGAGACACATTATAAGTTTGTTAATTTACAACATTGGAATTTCTAATGATCCAATTTCTCGTCGGCCACTAAATATACGGAACATGGAGGTGAACATCCGAACATCAGAACGAGCCACTCACAGAATAATACTGCACTTTTCCACACGCTCAACGTCACTTTACAATTTCATAATTAATTCACACCGTACACAGTGATGCAAGAAACTACTGTAGCCACAGCTGCCCTGGGACAGACCGATGGAGGCGAGGCTGCCAATCTGTGCCACTGGACTCTCGGACCACCACCAACACTCTCTCTCCACACCCCCGATCAGACTCAGAACAATGGGGGCTCGAGCCTTCAGCCGCTCCGGATGGTTTTATATAGGATGCGTTTGGCTGAAAGGCTAACCACTCTGCCGTAGTGACCTCCATCTTGAATAATTTGGCAGAAGAAAATAGTAAAAAATGCCCAGTACTTTGCGTTATGAAGCGACATGTGTTTTTACAGCACTGAATCCTGTTTTCTGAACTATCGCTTCGACAAAACAAGAACATTGTTTTGGCTTTTTGGAAAGATGATTATTTGGAGGCATCTGTCACTTTGCTCCTGAAGCTGAGAGAGTCGTTCAGAGACTCGTGTTTTGCTAAAGTTGTGAAGCACTTTACGAGTTGGAAGCTGAAGCCGAGGATAAACACATGGAACAAGGGTGTTACACTGGCAGCTCAACTCTCTCCTCTGTCTCTCTCTCCTCTCTCGCTGTCTGCCTCTCTCTGTCTCTCTCTCTCTCCTCTCTCTCATTGCCTGCCTTTTTCTGTCTCTCTCTCTGTCTCTCTCTCTCTCACTCTCCCTGTCTCTCTCTCTCTGCATCTCTCTGCCTCTGTCTCTCTCTCCTCTCTTTTGCTCTCTGCCTCTTTCTGTCTCTCTCTCTCTCTCTGCATCTCTCCCTCTCTGTCTCTCTCTCGCTGTCTGTCTCTGTCTCTCTCATTGTCGTTCTCTCTCTCTCTCTGTCTCTCTCTGTCTCTCTCCTCTCTCTCTCTCTGTCTTTCTCTCCTCTCTGTCTGTCTCTCTCTCTGTCTCTCCTCTCTTTCTCTCTCTCTCTGTCTCTTTCTCTCTCTCTCACTGCATCTCTCTTTCTCTCTCTCTGTGCATCTCTCTCTCTCTCTCTCTTTGCATCTCTTTCTCTCTCTCTCTCTCTCTCTCAAAGACATGTTTAATCGATTTGAGATGCTCTGGTCCAACACCGATCACTAAGTCTCCTTATGACACATTTTATAGACGAGAAGGGGATATCGGATGAATCGATATCATGAAATCGATCCAGCAAAATGTTTCAATATCGGCTCCAGTATCAGATACCAGCGTTGTATCTGTGCATCCCCCTCTCTCTCTCTCTCTCCTCTCCTCCCTCCCCTCTCCCCCTCTCCCTCCTCTCCATCTGTACAGAATACATTGTGTTTTAGCTCCGAGTGTTTGTGCATGCCTCTCTCTCTCTCTCCTCCTTTTGTCCCATCTGGCCTCCTGTAGGTGCACTCCTTCTCCATTAGTGGACATTGTGAGGCTGCCCAGGGATACGGCTCAAATCGAAGGGACGCACACACACCTGGACCAGGCGCCAGGACTAAAGCGCGAACGCACACACCTGAAGTCATATGAGTGTGTGACAACACGGCACCTGCAAATAACGGTCCACCACATCGCCTAAAAGAACGGAAACAAAACGAACAAAAACTGACACTTAAATGAATTAATTCATCCAATAGGATATTTTGACTGAAAAAACACATCATCGCATTTTTGGAATTATTATAACATTACAAAAAAAAAAATAAAATTGCATGATCTGGTCTGGTCTGGAGAGTTAAACAAGTTTGAGCCTGGTTAGAAATGATCTTATTTTGCAAAAAGAAATATCGAAAAGTGATTCAAATTCTACTAGAACGTGTTTAGTCAAGCCAACATTTCTCTAAACCACCAAGTCTGCAGAGATGGAAAATGTGAAAATATGTTTAGTTACAGAATACTGAATACTGCAGTAAAATGTATTTTGTTAAGTGTTCAGTTACATGGTCCAATCAGAGAACTGTGTCCTGAATACTGAGAATACTTTTACATTGAGTCGCATTTAAATTACAGAGTAAAAACGCAGCATAGGATTAAAAACGGCTTTATGGTTGTTTCACTGTTTGTTCTGTTTATTTTTCACTAATTGCAGAGGGAAAAATCACACCTGATATAATCTAATATCTGATCTAATATCGTGCAGTTTGAGGCTAAATCAGCGTTTTTTATATTTTTCCCTCTAATATCGTGCAGTTTGAGGCTAAATTGTGAAATCAAGTACCGTCATGTATTCCTTTAATTTTAGTACCAATTTTACCATTTTACCACCAAATGAAAAAGTAACTGTACCAGAAAACAGTTACTCAAAATTTGTATTCTGCAAATATATTCTGAGTTCAGTTACTTCCCAACGCTGAATATTACCAAATACAAACTAAATTTACCTCACAGTTACAAGTCACCAAGTATTCGGCAAGTATTCGAAGTCAGTTCAAAGCAGGAGGTGAAATGAATGAGCACAGAATACAAAATTGATGGACACACAGCTGTTCAGACTTCATTATGAAACAAACGACCCGGTACTTTCTCTGGAGTAAACACAAACATTATTTTAAGTCCTTCTCGGTCAAATCTCAAGCCTCTGACACGTTTTTCTTGTGTGAATTTTTGCCTCCCCAAGTCTTTTATTTCCATTTTCTCGCACATCACAGAGCTTCAAATCGACTCTGATGCATTGACACAGTTCAGCGAGGAAACGTGAAGCAGAGGAGGCTGGTGCATAGTTACACATTTAAAAATACTCCTCTCTTATCACTATAGGCTTTAGTGTCCGAGCTAACGTCGCTCGCTTCCGGGCAGGGCTATTCTAATCCTAACCAGGGACAAACAAGAGCACGAGAGGCCGCCGCGACGCTGATGCATTCTGGGTAATATCCTCGCCGCGTTCCCCGGTGGGCTGTTTCAATCTCACTACGGCCAGTGTGAAAATGATGAAGCCAGATATGAGCAAAGGAGGGAAAAAGTGGCTGTAAATAAGCACAACCTGTTCAAGATGTGGGGCTGTGTGTGTGTCATGTATGTGTGTGTCGTGTGTGTGTGTGTCTTGTGTGTGTATTTGTATTTGTGTGTGTGTGTGTGTGTGCGCCATGTGTGTGTGTGTGTGTGTGTCGTGTGTGTGTGTGTCGTTTCTGTGTGTGTGTGTGTACCGTGTGTGTGTGTGTCATATGTGTGTGCCATGAATGTGTGTGTTGTGTGTGTGCCGTGTGTGTGTGTGCCATGTGTGTGTGTCACGTGTATGTGCTGTGTGTGTGTGTGAGACATGTGTGTGTGTGTGACATGTGTGTGTGCGTCTCATGCATGTGTCGTGTGTGTGTGTCATGTGAGTGTCATTTGTGTGTGTATGTGTGTCATGTGTGTG
>KN472894.1:0-30831 GCA_000787095.1 Periophthalmodon schlosseri
GCTGTTTCAGACCTGGTTTAGACCCAGCTTCAGACCCATTTCAGACCCGCAGTAGTCCCATTTCAGTGCATGTTATATATATCTAAAAAAATATTGCGTATTAAGTAATTGCCCTGATTGTGTATAAAGTATATTAATATAAATGATTATTTCGCAAGTAGTTTTCCATGATACCAGTTCATGGTTAGTCTCTGGTTAGTCCTGGTTTAGTGCTGGTTTGTGCTGGTTTAGTTCCAGATGAGACCTGTTTTACTGTTTTAGTCCCAGTTTAGTTTTCACTGTCATCTGGTTTACCTGATCATCAAATCCCGATTCAGATCCAGTCTATGAGGTGGGGACCTGGTTTACTTCCAGCTGAGTCCCCCTTGGGCTGTTTCTGACCTGGTTTAGACCCAGTTTAGACCCAGTTTAGATCCAGTTTAGAGCTGTTTCCCTTGGGGGACTACCACTAGACTGGACTCAATCCCGGTTGAGCACTTGTAGTCCAGGTGTAGTCCAGGTGTAAGTCCAGGTGTAAGTCCAGGTGTAAGTCCAGTCCAGGTGTAGTCCAGGTGTAGTCCAGTCCAGGTGTAGTCCAGGTGTAATCCAAGTCTAGTGTGGACTTTTAGCACTTATACCCTTTCACCACGTCTCCATTGAGGTCTATGTCTATGTCCTGAGTTCTCTTCTCATAGTTTGTGACTTGTATTTCATCAGAGCCAGATGAATTTATCGACAGTGTTTCTGTTTTGGTGGACTCCCCAGATTCGTCATAATCTTCCTGATGGAACCAGGCGTCGTCTTGGAGGGCTTTAGGCAGCATCAGGACTTGAGCCTGGACTTCCTCGGACTCGGGATACTGGAGGTTCAGTCTTGATCTAGACCCGGAGATGTGAACTAGACTGTAGACCGTTTCAGATGGAGAGATGGCGACTATTCGGCTTGGTAGATCTGTGATCTGTTCAAGACACAGATACAAGAGATTAAAATGTATTAAAAATGCAAAATTATTGGTAATTTACAGTCCTGTATTCTGTATCTGTTTGTAGTATTTTAAGTCCACAAATATTTTCCCTAATCATTTCTATCAGTGACAAGGTCCATTCTCCAACCAATATCCAACCACACCGCAACATCTGCAGATTAACTAGGGACAATTGACTAACGTCCCATCGTCCTTAATCTAAGACTACGGGGATAAAGGACGATGGGAGGACATCTGACACACTGGGATATAGGACGATGGGAGGGCATCTGACACACAGGGATATACAGCAGGAGGATGTGAGGGCATCTGACACAGTCCTACTTAAGCGTGCTTCAGTCCGGGTTAAGTCCGGGTTTAGTTCAGGTCCGGTTCTGGATTGGTCCTGGTTCAGTCATTGCTTTGGTCCTGGGTCAGTCCTGGTCTAGACTCACCAGTGTCTTTGGAGTTGGTGCCTTTGGAAAAATCCAGGCTCGCACTTTACAAATCGCCATCGTCACAGCAACAATCACAATGGAAAATATGACAAAGGACAAAATGGTGACCACCCAGAGCTCCACTGCCACTACACCAGACAAAATAAGATAAGAACAGTTCAATTAAAACAACCAACCAGATTATGAGTTGTACATTAAAGAGCCCAGGATTGTCGAAAGTATTGAAAATCAGATACTAATCGATACCTAATACTAGCATCGAAACTAGATACTCATTTGAGGTATGAAAACTAAAAAAGTCACATTCAGGAGAGAAATTAACCTTGCTACCATAAAAGTAGCAAGGTTAATTAATAATCTCACTTTGTTAGACTCTGCATTTACTCTTACTCGTTAGACTCTGCTTTGAATTTTGCTGGACGCTGCCTTTAACCCGACTGTATTGCTGTGACCGACAATAAAGATCTACAGAACGATTCCTGTGCCTCTGTGCCTGTTCTCCATGCAGCAGAACAGAAAACATTCTGTTGTCTAAATAATACAGATTCTGATACCCAGTGATAATAAAAACGCAGTAAGTATCAAAATAGAGTTTGAAATAGTAGTATCATGACAACTCTAAAACTCGATTTCAATACCAAGGAACAGGACTCGATGCACAATACAGATTCCGATACCACAATGATAATAATACTAATAAAAAAACCAAAACAAAACACTCTTTATATAGACGGCAGAATGTTATTTTCAACATTAAATCATAGTACTTTCTTTTCTATTCCCATGTGGCCTTATATCTGTGTAATCCCTCAGTCGTCCAGGTAGGTTCAATAGTGGTCCATGGACGTATACTAGTCTATGTGTCTTATACTTGTTGTTTCTGTCCTGGGAATGTGACTGTTTAAGCATCGATACCTGCTCAAAAGATTATCAAGTTTTAATACTTGTTTTAGTATCAGCTAGTATCGGAAATTTTTATACTTTTGACTACCCTATTTAAGTGATAGTCTATTGCTATCACTTTATCACATTATAACTGAAATCATCTTGTGACAACCAGTGCCTTGAAAAAACACTTTGGGAATGTGTCTTATGCTCATTAGGTACCACATAGCCGGTTAGCATGCAGCCAGCTTTCCAACTTTTAATATTGTTTATGGAAAGTCTATGGGAAAAATGAATTAGACTTCTGGAAGCTAATGATGTGATGCGAAAGTAGTAGAGACTGACCAGGGGAGGTGGCGCAGACAGGCTCCAGTCGCAAGACTTGGATTTGTTCCAGTCCTTTCCTGATATTTCCGGTCAGGTTCACACCGCAATTCAAATCTTCAGAAATATCCCAAAAGACTTTACAAACCTTCTCAGAGGGACATTGTTTGTCCCAAGTGCTCTGCAAAAGTCACAAACAGGAAATTAGGAACAGAAGTCTTAGGAAGTCTTAAAAACCAGGTCTTAAAAACCAGGACATTAAACTGTGTATGATGATGATAATGATGTTTTAATAGCATTATCTACTTTTCCTTGTGCTATTTTGTCAGTTTTGGTGCAGACTACGTAAATTTGAAGCTTTCTGGTCAAAAATGCGAATCTAAGTTTGTGCTGCCTTCAGTGTCCTCTGCAGTTTCCAGTAGTTGGTGACATCATACAGGACCGTCCTGATTACAGCCTGGTGTTTCTGATTACAAACACTGACACTAGGTCATTATTAACACTTTTGACATAACTGTAATTAAAGAAGGGGTATTATGCTAAAGCGATTTTTTGAGCTTTCTACAATGTTATAATGTTGTTCCCTCATCATAAACATGCCTGAACAGCGATCTCTCCCGGGCCCTATCAAACCCTCCTTACAGTTAGCTGCAAGATTCTGTCAAATGCTCAGCCTATGTCAATCATGCTCCACGTGACAATTCTCCAAAAATATACAAAAGCACAATACAAAACTGTACTGCACATCGCATCAGGTTTGTCAAATTGCAGTGTAGTTTCATTAGCGGGATGCACGCTGATTGTGTTTTGATAGTGCTCTGAAGGGGAGTGACTTAACATGAAGAGCAAAGGGAGGGGAGACTCAGAGCTTTAAAGTGACACTTATTAAACATGTTAATAAGTTGTTTTTGGTGAATATAGCGTTTTCAAAACAATAAAAGGTACGATGGTGATATAAATATGTTTTGTGTTAGCAGTTAATACCCCATAGAAGTAAAATCTCTTCTCTCCTCTTTAACCTGTGTCATGAATATGCTGCATATCACTTGTGACCAAAGAGTTTACATAATATGAACACACAGAAAACATGTTTTTGGTAAGAACACAACAAAGCAAATTTTTTACACTCACGCTCTTTGTGATGATGCGGAATTCAAAAAAAGATGAGTTTTGGATGGTCTTCAGTTCTTTATAAAAGTGCAGTGGGTTACGAAACGTCAAAGTGGCTCCTGATCCGTCTACCGTGAGATTCACCGGAGGAAACTCCAAATGACCTGCATCAAAAAATGAAAAATGAAAACATCCTCTGCTCCATCTGACCCTCCCCTCTGCTCCATCTGACCCTCCCATCTGCTCCATCTGACCCTCCCATCTGCTCCATCTGACCCTCCCATCTGCTCCATCTGACCCTCCCATCTGCTCCATCTGACCCTCTGCATCCTGCCCCTGGCTCCTCATCAGTTCGTCTATGGTACGCCATGTAGCTGTCCCACGGGCTGAAACCAAGTGCCAACCAAGAGCTCAGGTATCACACATCAACACCATGCTCACAGACATCGAAATCGGTGTGTATATTTGGTGTACGACAAAAACAAGGTGCTCTCCGGGATTTATCAAAATTGACGTGAGCGAAAGGTGCGCACAAATCATACGGCAGGTCTGGGGTGGCATACCATATACACACATTTCAAACAAACACGCTCGTCCTCTGCACATTGGGTCTTCCTGGGGAAAATGCTGCTCAGGCCAAGGCACCGCTCACCACTACAACTCATCTGAGTCTGGCCTGAACCAGAACTGCTCCCCGCTTGTTCAGGCAAGGCTATTATAGTGATTTGGAAGTTGAATTAATAAATTGCTAAAATAAAATGTTTATAAATATTCAATAACAAATATAGGATATTTTGGGGGTTAAGATTTTCTTTTGTGGAATATCACATATTTTCTGCATTTTACAATGAGCCAAAAGTGCATATTTCCTCTTTTTTATGTAATTCTTTATGAGTTCCCCTTCAGATAAACGCATTACCGTATTCCGCACCCCCATGCTGTAAATGCCAAGGGTGATGCCAATTCAAAGATGAATATTTTGGAGTGTTTTAATTCAAATGATGCTGGTTTTCCAAAATTCCCTCAAAAAGGAAATGGATGGATGGATGTTTTTTCTCTAAAAACAATTTAAGTGATGTACGAAAATTGACGATGGACGAAAAGTTATCCTTTAAAATAAATATCTCGGAATTATGTAACAGTTTAAAATCCAAATTATATTTTTTTTATAGAAACAAATCGTGTATCCCATTGAATTACAGAAAAGAATTGTTCAAGCAACCTGTCTGTCTGTTCTGGATTATGGAGATATAATCTACATGCAGACTTCAGCCTCTACTTTGAACCCTTTAGATTCACTCAACCCTTTGTTTCAGGTGATTAATTTAAAACCCATCACTGCACACTCTATGAAAAAATAGGTTGGTTATCTGTCAGAAGAGAACACTACTGTATAAAATGTTTAAGGGACTACTTGATAAACTGCCTGAATATCTTGTTTGTTGAACTTTGATATAGGAACCTTTAATACAAGAGCTCATGATTGGCTATGTCTAAAAACTGGTCCCCACTAGGACTGGGAAAAAAAAGCTTTATGTTATTTTGCTGGACTGGATACATTGGTGCCACTAATGCACTTTAATATTCTGGTGATAAACATCTATAGTCACAGCCGCACCCGTTTTGAATGTTTTAAATGGACGTATGCAGTTTTGTTTTGTTTGTTTGTATTACATGGTATTTTAACAGGGCACTCATGAAAAAGAGAGTCTGGTATCCCCAATGGGCCTCTCCCCGTATACATGAAGATAAATGAAAATCCGCTCCATCTAACCCTCTCCTCTGCACGACCATGACTTTACTCACATTTGACATCGACGGTCTTGAGCGAGTTGTAGCTGAAGGAGAGGCCGCTCGGTTCAGATTGGTTTGGCCCTTGTGTCGCGGTGATTGTCACGTACATATACTCAAACATTTGCACCTCGTTCCTCCATACAAAGTCACTCAGATCAAACTCATGATGCAGAGTCTGGTACTCAAAAGACCTGTGAACAAAACAACAGTTAGGATACACCAGGACTACACCAGGACTACACCAGGACTACACCAGGACTACACCAGGACTACACCAGGACTACACCAGAAACACTTGTTAAAAAATGTTAGTGTACAGGTATATTGCTCCTTGGTCCTTGGTCCTTGGTTATGCCCTACTTTGGTGTGCAGAGCTTTGGTGAAACACAGATCAATTATCCTAGGATAGGCATACACGGATTTAACTTATTAAATATAAGATTAAATATATTATTACATAAAATATTATTGGAAAACTACTGTAGCTTTTGATATGTAGTTTGATCAAATATAATTATAGAATCTATTGAGTTTTGTCGGCAATTTAAGCCAATGACGTGCTTCTGCTCATCAATTTACCTGCGTGGATTTCTTACTTTATTACGAAGTCCTTAAGTGCTGTTCATGTCTGTGCCATTCGGTAGTGCAGCTCGCAACCAAAACACCGTGACTACTGGAGCCATATTTCATCCTCTGAACTGTTTGGACAAAGGTTTATGGAATGGAAATGTGCAGAAGAGCGCAGAGAGAATGACGATGTGAGGTGCCACTCTCAAATAGGTCTGTGACAGCGCCATGTGCGTTTTATTTTGATTTATAGCAGGCAGTGATTTAGCCTCAAAAAGCGCATTTTCTCATCAAAAGATACAACAGGTTTTGCAGACCCTGGGCTCTCATTATATACTTAGCACCTAGTAGTATTGAATCAGAGCCATTTAATGAGTAAATCTGTGTATGCACCTGTGCGAGTAAACGAGTGAAGTCCATGCGTTCTGTGGATGCAAAGGAAAACCATTTGGCACAGCCTGAACGAGCGTCTCCTTACTGTACTGTAGATCTCTGATATACACTATATCGGCGCTGAACTTTTATTATGCTTTTAACATAAATACTAGCAGAGTAGCTTTTAGCTCTCTGCATGTTTATGGGAGCACACGGATACTCCGCGTCACCACGACAGGGACTACGAAGGGTGCAAGTGGGGTAAAGTGGGGAGCGGGGTATAAAGTGCGGACATAAGGACCACGTCAAGCGAGTTTTAACCAAGAGTATAAGGGGTTAAACAATGAGAGCACTGCTTTTCCCACAGACCCTGTGAAATAAAGGTGTCAATACTGTTAGAAACCCATCCTCACGGTATTAATATAGTGGAATTTTGATACCACCTTATACCAGGATACTGGTTATCGTCCCATCCCTAACCAGGACTACACCAAGACGGCTGAACAATATATCGCAATTGAATTGAAATGATCAAATAACAAAGACTACAATTATTTAGAACAAATAAATGCAAAAATCTCAAAATATCCTGTTTTTTTTTTCACGGAAAATCTTGTTGTGCCTGTAGCTTAGACTTCTACAAACATGTTCTGAAATACATGGGATTTTTGGATTAGTTCAGTTCAGATTTCAGTCTTCTCTCAGATGTGAATGCTCTTGTAGTTGTTTACAATGTTCACTTCAAACAGAATCCAAATTTTTAAATATATATTGCCGTAATCCTACAGTCCTAACCAGTACTATCAGCAGCAGTAGCAGTATTAGTAGTCTCACTTCCCACTCCTGCTGAGTTGAACAGTAACCACTGTAGGAGCGGCCTGAGGGCTAGTAGCAGTATCAGTAGCAGTATGAGTAGTTGTAGTAGCATTTGTATTCTTACTCTTTTTGATTTCGATTCAGCTGAACAGTAAAGTTTGCAGGGATGTGGGGGCTGTAGTTCCAGGAGACTCTGGGTCTATTGTTAGAGCAGTGCACAGTCACATCCTTTGGAGCAGGAACCAGGGCTGAGGAGAGAAGTCATAATAATATTCAGAATTATAATGCATTAGTCTTATAGAGCACTTATCCAGACTCTCAAAATCACTTTAGAATTCCATGCATTTTCACATTCATTCACTCAGCACTCGTGGTGTGAGGAACTATTGTAACCACGGGGCAGGCTGCCTGGGGCAGGCAGACTGAAGTGAGGCTGCCAATCTGAGCCATCATCACTCACTCACATACCACATTCATAGTAGGCAATGTGGGAATGTGGGCCCACTGCTGCCCCACTGTGGCACCTGGTATTTCCAGCGGCCTCTTATTCAAGTACTGACCAGGCCCTGCTTAGCTTCTGAGAACAGACAAGATCAGGTTTGGCCAAGTCATAAACTCTGAGCTGTACTGCACCATCAAATACAATCACTTCAAAATCTCAGTTTCAATGATGGAAAATCTCTACAGCTGCAGGTATTTAGGCAGAATGCTCCTATGTCTTCAGGAAAAGAGGAAAAGGCTATATAGTTTACTTTGTTTATTACAATCTAATAAAAATCTGTAATCCATTAACTTGAGGGAAACAAATTAATAATTACATTTCTGGTCACATCTCCCAGCTGTACCTGCAGCTCATTTTTATGTCTCGCTCCACATGTTGGGAACCGCCGTTTTAAACATAAACCAAACCAAATTCTTCAGCTCAAAGAGAGACAGCAACCGGCTGCTGTGCCCTTAAGCAAGACACTTAAACTATTAGGTCTGTCATGATCACAAATTCTGAAGCACGATATATAGCTACAGATAAATGGAATGATGATATTAAAAATACATTATGCTACTGACTAGGGGTGCAACAAGATAGAAGTTTAAGGCCAATACAGATACCAGTATTTTGAGGAAAGCTTGGGCCAACAGCAACATTTTTTCTATATATTTTTTAACAAGTCTGATAGGCCTATTCTTAAGCAGTAAGCTTAGAGATAGATAGTATGCTTACAGCTATAACAGGCAGGGTTAAACCCTTTCATTACGGCACAATATCTGCCAACTAATATCGGTGCTTTTGGCCGCAATCGCATGAATATCGGCCGATGCTGATACCGATACTGGGTTGATATATCGGTACATCCCTACTACTGACACAAAAATAATAAAGCAGGATAATATCAGTAAACCATTTTTAAACAGATAGTATCATTAAAAGGCATGAGCTCCAAATAATATGTAGCAGAATGAACCAATAACTAGCCATAGAAATCAAATATTCAACTCTCTACAGCACAACTATTGCAAAAAAAAAAAAAAAAAAATGTAATACTGAGCCCGAAAATATTGGTCCAGTTAAAAAATTGGTCCAGTTATAAGATATTAAATGATAAGTCGGTATAGCAATTATCGTGACTACACTGTAACAACGGCAAACCCCAAAGCAGGAGTAAGAGGAGGTTAGATTTGATTTGTTTGGTCGCAGATCCAGACTCCTCTCATCATCTTCAAGGTGTGGTGCACAACTTTGAGCTGTGTGAACGTGGAGGAAGTTTTTAGTTTGATAGACTTACTAGGCATTATCACCGTTACAATCTGGTTATGACAAAAACAAGGGCAGCTGTCAACAGAGGCGGGGAATGCTCAGTTCTATTTACCTGAGTAACTTTTCAAAGAAATCATACTTTTCAGATTACTTTTCTAGCAGCATACTTTTACTTCCACTTGAGTAATATTTTTATTGAAATACCAGTACTCTTACTTGAGTAAAAGTCTAAAAGTGACAAAAGCTTCATGTTGACAATATGAAATGATTTGAACATTTGTGTTTCTTGCACCGCTCCTTCAGATGTGATTTAGTGTGTCTCATGTTTGCGTCTATCCTTCCTTCAAATTACATTCACTTCACATTATACATCAGATGTTACGTCCTGACAGTTACTCTTTAAGTTACTCTAACTTAAGTAGTACTTTTCTCAAATACTTGAGACTTACTTACTTACTTACTGTTACTTGAGTAATTTCTTGGATCACTACTTTGTACTTCTTGAGTAATATTATTTTGAAGTAACATTACTCTTAGTCAATTTTTGGCTACTCTACCCACCTCTATACACAGCTCAGATTTTAGGCCTTATCACAATTACAATCTGATTATAACAACAAATGTCCAACTGTCAAATACTGCAGCCAACATGCAACATCACTCTGTGTAGTCCCTCAGTCGTCCAGGTCTGATCCATAGCAAAAGACGAAGTCTAAATCTGTCAACTGGACAAATTGTTGTAGGAGTGAAGACGTTTCGCTGCTCATCCAAGCCGCTTCTTCAGTTCTAGTCAGATTGCTGGTGGACACTGCCTTATATCTACCTGAAGGGAGGGGGCTAACTACACTGAAACTGTAAACACCTATTGTCTCCAGTTTCAGCCTAACGACCTATTCAACCTTTAACGACCCCTATTGTTCTCTTTGTTCCTATTAGTTTTGGGTCTGAGGATGGAGTCATAGATTTGTGAGAGATTGTGTCTCAGGCCTCCATTCCTGTTTAAGGAAGGATTGTCTTTCCTAACAAAAATTGCTTCTTTTGGGAGTTAAAGAAGCAATTTTTGTACAATAGGGGTCGTTAAAGGTTGAATAGGTCGTTAGGCTGAAACTGGAGACAATAGGTGTTTACAGTTTCAGTGTAGTTAGCCCCCTCCCTTCAGGTAGATATAAGGCAGTGTCCACCAGCAATCTGACTAGAACTGAAGAAGCGGCTTGGATGAGCAGCGAAACGTCTTCACTCCTACAACAATTTGTCCAGTTGACAGATTTAGACTTCGTCTTTTGCTATGCAACATCACTGTTACTCAAGAACAGATTTCCCCTTTCTTAATAATGCAACACCATGTAACGTTCATCACAGCATGATTCCATGGAAAAAGAAATTTAAAACCATACTTCAGAAGATTCTCCATGGAGATAGATACACTTAATGCCATAATGGGGAATATTAAAGCCATTTCCATGGAGACAAACAGGAGGCCAAGTAAGAGTCAGGTTTGTGGAGATGCAAGCCCGCTCACAGTAAGGACACAAGCTTTTTTGGCTTGCACATAATACATCTGAGTTTCACTTAACTTTATGGCATCTCCTCCTTCAGCAAACACAACATTAACCTTTGATTTATTGTCCATTTACTGCCATCAAGAATTTAAATTACCACAGACTTTGAATACACAAACGAGGATATTGTTATGTAGGACTAAAGCAGTTGTACGAACCAAGCTGGTGTAATAAGGTGGTAGACCAGGAATCTTTGAATAAGAGAGAGAAATGTGTCCCCTCCATTTATTGAGTGAAAACACGCTGAAAAGACCCGGAAACAGTCAAATATAAAACATGACATGGGGTCCAGGGGCATGGTCCATGCGCACAAACACCATAGCCAAATCTGTGACTTACACAGGACTAAACTGTGTATACAGAGAAAAAAAAACAAAACAAACAAAAAAAAAAAACAACAACTGTGTATAGTGCAGACATCGTGCACAGTGCGGCACCTCCTTTTACATGGCCTGGGACAGAATCCTTGAGTATTTATCAACTTGTGTGGAGCTAAGTGTGTTTCCTCTGTCGCTCAGTCATGGTGATAAGGCTGATATTTTCACTATTCCTTGTTAACGCGCGCATTACCCTCCCTCTGCCGTCCACCTGCACCTTCTCGGGCTCGGAGCACCTCTTCACTGTGTGAACAGGTGACTGAGACGCCCACTGTCCCAGGGGTCCGAGAGCAGCTCATATTTTAAAACACAACACAATGAAGTCCAGAAATGTCCAGTCAATTCATTCAGTTTGCTCTGGTCTGAGTGCGTGTGGATGTGCGACTGGAACAATTACATACAATCTATGGGCACGATGGATAAAAACGTTTGCCTCCCCCAACACAAAAGTCAAATTCTGCCAATCGGTGTCCAACAAATTAATTAAACCGTGCGTGGGGGCAGAATTACATGGAAACTACTGAGCAATAATGAGTAAGCATCATGAGCAGAAGTGGGTAGAGTATCCAAAAATTTACGCAAGACTCGTAGACTTACTTACAGTGAGAAAAATAACCAAAACTTTTACTCAAGTAAGAGTACTGTTATTTCAATAAAATTATTACTCAAGTTCACATATAAGATAATGCGAATGTAAACTTTGGACTCACCGTGAATCAGAGCTCTGTGGAGACCGAGGAGCAAAGCGAAGACAGCCCATAGATGCCGCATGTTTCCGGGTACTTTCTCCGCAATCGACCGATTTAAAAAAGCTCCGGCGGAAATATAGCGTATAACATCTCAGGTGCCAAAGGAAACATGAAACTTTACACGTTTGAGTGATAAACAGCAGAATCTCACATTTTGTTAAAGATTCGATAATCTTCTGTGCGTAATGATCGTGCGTCAAAGTAGTTTACTTGAGCGAACTCACCTGAACGGAAATAGAGGACGATAGGAAAAGTCTATCACAATAAAGGTGCAGGAAATTGTGAGATTTATGTACATTGTTTTAGATTTTAGATTATTAACAGAGGTGAGTAGAGTAGCCAAAAATGTTACTCAAGTAAGAGTAACTTCAAAATAATATTACTCAAATAGAAGTAGTGGCCCAAGAAATTACTCAAGAGTAAAAAAGATATTTGGGAAAACCACTACTCAAGAGTAACTTAAAGAGTTGTGGGACATAACATCTGATTTATAGGAAGTTAATGTAATTTGTAGGACAAAACATTACATAATGCACACAATCTGGTGTTTTCAAAGAATGGACACAAAATTTTGATAAACTAAATCATATCTGAAGGAGCAGTGCAGACACACAAATCATTTCATATTGTCAGCATAAAGCTTTTGTCACTTGTAGACTTGCTCACAGTGGAAAGACCACAACTTTTACTCAAGTAACAGTACTGCTAATTATTTATCGTATGCTGCTAGAAAAGTACTCTGAAAAGTAGGCCTATAATTTATTTTAAAAGTTGCTCAAGTAAATGTAATTGAGTACCTAAATGTAACGGCGTACTCCCCACCTCCGGATATTAGTAAGAAACGTAAGTAAGAATAAGACAGAAGGAGACTGATATTTAAAAGGATATACATAGCCGTTTATTGCAGTATAGGCACTGGAATAGCTGTTGGTTAATTTTTAAGTAATATACTTTTATTTTTGGAACGTTGACATTTTTTAACGTGTTTATTAGGCCTATTTCTCGGCCCAAGGTCCTCTATCCTTGAGAACTTAAAAATGCAAGTGGTTTCTGCACGCCACCTACCGTTCACTACACAACATGACACGATTTCCCATATTTAAAGAAGACCTATTGTGCTTGTGTCTGCTATATAGTTATAATCTATGACGCCCGTGGATCATTATGTTATGATTTGCACATCTTAAATCGCAGCACTCATCTAGAAACGACTTAATAAAAGAAACACGTCTGCTGACTTGCGCTAGAAAACTCCAATGTGGGCTGACAGCTCCGTAAACGTCATCACAACAAAGCGGCGCATGCTGTTGGACTCTCTGACGGATAGCTGCAGATCACGCTAGCAGAAGCGGATTTCTTTTTATTTGTATCCAAATGACAACATAACACTGCAGAATCCTACCACCGATTAAGAAAATAAAATTGGAGAACGACGTAAGTACAGAGCAGTGGGCGTGTACAGGTGCTGGTGAAAACGGGAGTTGAACTGCAGTATGATGTCTTGAAAATAAATGCTTAAAGATTGCTTAAATATGCATGAATCACTCCAAATACTACAACTTTGAGAGGGTAAATGACAAGGTGAAACAGCTATAACATGGCTAAAAGCTCTTAAAAGTCGATTTTGCAGTATTGGTCTGCTTTAAATACTTATTTATTTAAGGAGGTAGCATACTAGTTAAAATGAGCCAAATCACAGACCAGCCAGAGTGTTGGTAGTACTAGGCCTGAGTGACATTGAACCAATTCATTAAACTGTTCAAATAAAATGAAAAGAGAAAGCAAAGGGCTTTGTGGTCGTCTGAAGTGCACAAGAGTGTTCATTAGTGACGTCATGATCGTGTGTGTCCGGTGCCACGTGAGTCATTACAGTGTCCACAGTAATCCTACAGACCCCTGACACTCACTCTAATAACTTCCTCAAACCAATGCCTTTCCTCTCCTCCTCTCCTCTTCTCCTGCTCCTCTTACTTCTGCTCCTCTTTCCTCTTCTCCTCCTCTCCTCTCTCCTCCTCTCTTCTTTCTTTCTTCCCATTCCCCATCTCCTCCTCCCTCCCTCTCTTCATCCTCTCCCCTCTGCCACTCCCTCCCTTCCACCCCCCTCCTTTACCCTCTATTTTATCTTACCCCTATGCCCCCTTTAATCTCCTGGGCCATCTTCTCCACCGCTTTTGTCTCCTTTCTACTCCTCTCTGCTCTCCTCCTCCCTCACTCCTTCATCTTTTCTTTTACTCCTCCTCCTCTCCCCCCCTCCCCACTCTTCTGCCTCTCATCCTCTCATCTCCCTCCCCCTCCCCTTCTCTCCTTTCCTCCTCTTCCCTCTCCCTCCTTCTCCTATTCTGTCCTTCCTCTCCCTCTTTCCCCCTTCTCTCCCACCTACGACCCTCTGAGCAGATGTGGTCAGCAACTGGACTATCGGCTGTTACACACATTGGATTTCAAAGGGAATCTTCAACAAGTGTTGTCCATGTGTTTTGAAACACGTTTAAAAATCCTCTGAGAGCGCCTGCTTGCATGTCTGCCTGTCTGCCTGTCTGCCTGGGCTCTGACCTGTTGCTATTCAGTATCCACCACTTATATTATTTCTTTTGATATCACACTAAATTCAGTATAATCTTTTTTCTTTTGACATGTTTGGGTTGTTAGACACCAGCTGTCCGAGGAGTGGCACAGGTCTGGGTGATCCGTGATCGTGTGTCATGTGATGAAGCTCATGCCCCTCCGTCTGAAGAGTGTTAGCCTAACAAACCTGACAGGTCAACTAGACTGACCACACCTCACACCCTAAATTAATTTCTGAGTAGAAGTGATCATTATAAAAGACAAAATTCATATTAGACAAAACAGTGTCCAAGCTGTCCTCCATTTGGTGAGGATGGAAGAAACTCAGTTCAAGAACGATCTACGCTTCAACCTCTAATGACGAGACTGAGTCTTCATTCCAGTTAAGGTAAACATCACAAAAGCAATCCTGACAAACAACAAGGCAATATGATAAAGGTAAATGATAATGCAGATAAGCATTACTAAAAAGACAACAAATTAGAATCGAAAGGTTAATTCATCCATACTGGAAGAAATGGAAATATTCCACAGCAAATACTAGATCCCAAACCTTACATATAAGGAAAAATAATCATAAAAGAAAAAAAAAATATGAGTATGTATTTTGTACAATTTGCAATCCCAAGTGCTGACAAAAAGTGTCAGTCCAAGAACTAGCTACTTGCAACAATTCCAAAATAGCACATGGGAACATTTTAGCCTCAGAAAATATGGGGACACACAGAAGTTCACAAGACCTGGGTCTCAAACGCATCTGCTTTTGTCAACTGTTATAGAGGAATTACCTCCAACTCATTCAAGAAAGAAAGGAACCAAACACTTAAAAGACGTGAATGACGTGATTGAGCTTCTCAGATTTGTTGCAAAATGACACATTTTCAGTAAAACACAGAATTAACAAACGGCAAAGAAGACTTTGCTGATCCACTAGCAGCAATTATGAGCAGACATATTTATTTTTTTATGGAGGACTTGGAAAATAAAGCATTCAACAGCCTTCACACAATCCACACAAACATTGTGGAAGTGAGATGACCTATTGGACAAAGTGACACACATAGAAGCCCCCAGAGAAGCTCACAGACAGCACATGTGGACAGCACAGGGACTTAACACCTGCAAAGGAGTAAGACTAAATGTGAAAATTTCATCATAACAGTGACAGCAGTCACATAATAAAGAAATGGACTACTGCCGATTAAAAACATTCAGTGACTTTTTGACCAAAATATGGCACTGAAAGGGTTAAATAAATACAAAATAAAGAAGTATTTATTATTTACAGTTAGGACTGACAAAGACCTTCAAGATTATATAAGAGCTGGTATCAAAATATATATTTTATGAAAATAATACACCAGCTTAAGTACATATGTGCACAGTATGGCAGGTGTCATTTTTTGACATAAATAATAATAATGCATTTTCACCAGTGTTGGCGTCAAACATTCACATGTGTCAGACTACAAAAATGAATCTGTAAGTGATCCAATTTATTTTCTCCTTTTTGGAAAAACACCTCACTATATTTGTGTTTTTGGCAACACAAATATAGTGACTTTGAGAACGGAACATGACATTGAAAGGGTTAAAAAATACAAAATGAATGAGTTTTTGGTATAAACAGAACTCACCTAGACCTTCCAGAATATATATGGGTTTGAGTGAAAATTATACACATTTGATTAAAAAAACATTGGAGGTTAAATACAGGTGTGAATGTTCTGCCCATAGGCGTGTCAGTGTCAGTGTCAGGTGTCAGTTTGTGACATAACATAAACAATAATAATGCATTTTGGTGTCAAACATGTTCATACGTCAGACTGCATCAAACTATTCACAACTGATCATTATATTGTCCATTAAATAAATGAAATGAAAATGAAAAAAATAAAAAAATGTTGTCACTTTTTTGCCATTACAGAAATTATTAGTTTAGCCCAAAAACGTGGCATTTGGAGGGTTAAAGTTTTCAGATTTATGGGATGTTTGGCATGGTTGTGTAGGGCTGGAGTTGATGAACTTCAGATACCAAAAAAAAAAAAAAAAAAAAAAATCAGATTTATATAGTCTAGTGAATTTTATGTGCAATGTTTGGTGAGTGTGCATGGAATACACCACAGTGTCTACTAAATTATGGGGATACCGGAAGGCTAACTGGTAATACGCGTAGGATTCGGCAGCGATACGCAGTCATTTGGGTACAAATTTTTAAAAAAAATTCCTACTTACTAGCGTGATGTGTTTGCCTGGCAAATCCAGACTGATATGTCTCTGTAATTTTTATACAGATTCATAGCAGTCTGATTCCCACGCCTTCAAGCCCAGCCAAACGTGCAATCAGATTTGCTTTTTTCAGTGACTCATGTGAAATGGAGGAGCACATTGGTCACCTATGATTTACAAATAAAATTAAATTTCTTTACTTTTTCTGTTATGGCTGGACTATGCGTGTCCCTGATTGACTTATCCACCTGTCAATCACGCTGAAAACGAGAAGATTCACCAGTGTATTCTGGATCCCAGGCAAGATTTAAACACATTTTATTTAGTCTATTTACCTGAAATGTTACACAGCTCGGCCTTAAAAAGAGGAAAAAAGTGGTTAGTGACTCTTCTCAGTTTGGGATCATGGGAAATGTGAAAGTATCTGCCTCTTCCTCCCTCTGCTCCTTCTTCCCTCTGCTCCACTCTCTTCTCCTCCTCTTCCACCTCCTCCTCCCTCTGCTCCTCTCTCTGCTCCTTTTCTTCCTCCTCCCTCTGCTCCTCTGTACCTCTGAATCATGTCAGGGTGAACTGGAACACAAAATACATGAAGAATTTCTGTTCAAGCACACAGACTGTCTGATAACTACATGAGTGGAAAGATAAGTAGAGAGAGATAGGTTATTGAGTGATTGCTTTTAATTTTATTCTGTCATTTTGTTATTTTAATGGTGCACTGTGTAACTTTTCCAGTGTCCGCTGCCTGTTTGTGACTTTCATACTCAAAGTTTAATTTTGATAGATTCATGCATGTTTGAGTAATCCAGTATTGTCAATTTGTATTGAAAACTTGTGTTATCACCTACCCCCTATCTCCACCCACTGCTCTGTACTCACTGCAATTTATCAAAAAATTAAGACTCTGAATAATACATGTATGGTGCAAAAATATTGCGTAGACATTTTTTCAATAATATAAACATAAATGAAAATCTGCTGCTTGCTACAATAAAAATCTTTTCTGCTGTTCTGAACAGGAAGTCAATAGACCTGTTTCTATGATTAAAGAGGGGGTATTTTACTTCTACAGGGTATTAACTGCTAACACATAACATGGTAAAAGGCTAAACAAATATTTTACATAATACCCCCTCTTTAAGCAGCTTTAGATCGACATTGCATTTTACAATGAACAAGATAAAACAACATATGAACGTAAAATCATGATCTATATGTATGTTATAGTGCAATACAGTAAAATAGTAAAATACCTGAAAAAGCACAATATATACGATACTCCCCTCTGTCTCTCACCTATGCTCACGGCGCAGTGGTCCAGTTTCCATTTGACTTCAGGGATCTGCGCTGCCACCACCAGCATGCAGAGGGCGCTGTTACTACCCACGGGCTGCAGACAGGGGACGCTCTCCACCCTCTCCACTGGTCCCATGATGCTCTGGGGCGCTGATGAGGTCACAGACTCTACATGGTAGAGTCTGGGCAGCTGTGAGGAGGAGGAGGAAAAATCGCTGAGTTTCAGATGACATCAAAACATTCTGTAGGCCAGTAATATTTAATACTGATGGGGGCAGGTGAAAGGAATAAAGGCAGATTTGTGTTGTTATTCAGTGAGTAATATAAATGATCAGGTTCAACATTTGTGAATTATCCTTTTAAATATTTCACGTAAAATTGAAATCAATTGATACTTTGCAGCTCATAAACATTCCCTGGAAGTGTGATGCTAACTGTAAGCACTGCTCTTTCTAGGGCTTTATTTTAAGACAATATGACCAGAAACAGTTGGTTTAGTTGGAATTACAACAGGTGAGCTGATTTGTGCTCTTAGAAAAGTCTCTTACACATAAAATTACTGTCACAAGCTAGCTAGCATTAGCCAACAGTCACCTCACCTTTTTTGTTGAAAATCAAACACCTTAACAGGACACGCTCATAAATCTGTTGTTTAAATCCATTTTTTAATTTTTTCTTGTGGTTTTCAGTTTTTCTAATTCTAAAAACATTTTTGTCAGTTTGCTAACATGTAACCTTGCACAGCAAGATGGATTCTCGCGATATTTGAGTTCACAAACTCACGAGAATCCATCTTGGCATGTATCCACTGTAAGGTTAATCAGGTGGGCGGACCAATCAGAGAGCAGCATTGAGGTTTGTGTGGAAGCCAAAGGCGAAACGCCCAAGTGAACCAAAAAAAATATGGCTGTGCTGACAGACATACTTTAGCCTATTTTAGCATCAGTACAGACTATTTTGTTTGTGAAAAACGTGCAGAAGGGAAGCGCTTTGTGCAGGGAAGATGATTGCGCTTTTCTGTCAACTAGATGTAAAAAAAGTTTGATTTTTTTTTTGGCTTGTTCCGCTGTTGTTACGCTTCAACCAGTCAAGCTCAAACAATCATCATGACGTTTCGAATTTTCCAATCACTTTTAGCGAGAGCAATCCCAGATTGATAATGTGTAGCACTCAGTTCAGAGTCACACATATCAATCTAGTGTGAGCCAGGTTAGCTAATGTGTGCATTGTGTCTCCATGATAACTACTGAACATTCCACCACAGAGATACATGTACACTGCAAAGTATCAATTGGGAAAACTGACTCTTGTACGATTCTGGGAGTGTGACATGAATGTTGATGATGTCAGCTGCAAAGTACCAATTAAAATGATCAAGAGTCTACTGATCCCAACTTGCACTGCAATTCAATTGCTCCTCCAGTGCGACTCCAAGGCATTCCCAGGCCAGCCAAGAGAAATAGTTCCTCCAGCATGTCCTGGGTCTTCCCCAGTGCTTCATCCCAGTGGAACTTGCCCAGAGGGCATCCAGGAGGCAACTGGAACAGATGTCTGAGCCACCTCAGTTGGTTCCCTTCGACGTGGAGGAGCAGTGACTCTACTCCAAGCTCCTCCCGTGTGACTGAACTCCTCACCCTACCTCTAAGGGAGTGCCCAGTCCCCCTGCGATCCGCGATCTTTTCCTTTCGGTCATTACCCAAAACTCATGACCATAGGTGAGAGTAGGAACATAGATTGATCGGTAAATCGAGAGCTTTGCCTTTCGACCTCAGCTCCTCTTCACCACAACAGTCCGCAGTCCGCATCACTGCAGACACTGCACTGATCCGCCTGTCAATCTCATGTTCCATCCTTCCCTCACTCGTGAACAAGACCCCGAGATACTTGAACTCCTTCACTTCAAGCAGGGACTCTCCACCCATCCGGAGAGGGCAAGCCACCTTTTTCCTGTCGAACCATGGCCTCAGATTTGGAGGAGCCGATTCTCATCCCAGCTGCTTCACACTCGGCTGCAAACTGCCAAAGTGCCTCAGGTCCTGGCTCAATGAAGCCATCAGGACAACATCATCCGCAAACAGAAGAGATGAGATCCTGTGGTCCATAAACCACACCCCTTCCGGCCCCTGACTGCACCAAGAAATTCTGTCTATAAAAACAATGAACAAAACCGGTGACAAAGGGCAGCCCTAGTGGAGTCGAACATGCACTGGGAACAGGTCTGTCTCACTGCCGGCAATGAGAACACTGCTCCTGCTGTGAGGGCCCTGCACCCCATACTCCCGGAGCACCCCCTAAAGGATGACCACGAGGGACACAGTCGAATGCACATGTTGACTGATTGGGCAAACACCTATGAACCCTCGAGGACCCAATGGAGAGTATAGAGATGGTCCAGTGTTCCGGGACTAGGACAAAAACCACACTGCTCCTCCTGAATCTGAGGTTCAACTGTCATCGGATTCTCCTCTCCAGTACCCTGGAACAGACCTTACCAAGGGGCTGAAAAGCAACAGTATGTAACTTTTCAGCCATTTTGGTTGTCATTATTCCACTGAAAAAAATAGTGCCTCTCCACAAACCTGACTCTTATTTGTCCTGGAGGCGGACTTGTTTCCATGGAGATGGTTCTCCTTTGGCTATAATCTTCCACAGTATGGAGTAAAATGTACAGTATCTATCTCCAGAGAAAATGTCCAGATGTATGGTTCTAACTATCTTTCTATTTCCTTGAACTGGCCATCTCCAGAAAGTTACATACTGTATTAAATAAAGAATAACATAACATTAATCTAATGTTTTTTCCAGGACATGGAGTAAAACATAAATATATACAGCATAGTGTGATAAAACTTAAAAGTACTCAAAGTAACTGATAACGCAATAATTGTAGGCGTCCCTTCTCCTCGCTTGTACCTACTCCTCGCCTGTGTCTGCTCCTCGCCTGTGTCTGCTCCTCGCTTGTGTCTGCTCCTCACCCGTGTCTGCTCCTCGCCCATGTCTGCCCCTCCCTGTGTCTGCTCCTCACCTGTGCCTGCTCCTGGGGCCTGGCATTGGGCTGGGCAGAGCTTGGAGGAGTCCAGTTCTGGAGGTTTCTACTCCACACAATCACATCCTTCAGAGTGGATTTACGAAGAGGAAACAACTCACTCTTTTTCATGATAAACCCTTATTACATCCAGTCAGCTGAAACTATCCCTTTCGTGGTGAGTGAATGAATAATGCAATGAAAATCCATGGGTTTCAGAATGATGAATAGATAGGACTGTTGCCATAGCAATTAATAGCTCAGAATAAAATATATATTTTGAATGGTCAACCATCCTCAAAATGGTACCATATAACAGGAAGCTGCAAGGTTAGTGCTAGAAAATCGGGTCTGGAGGGACGGTCTGCTGTGATTGGTCATTCAATGTGATGGAGTTTAGGAACAGGGTTATTTTTTAAGTTAGGAGGTTATGGTTAGGGTTAGGCAAACAGTTAAGGTTAGGAACAGGATTGATCTGCATTGAAGTCTGCACGTCACTGTCGTGAAAACAAAAACAGAATTCTACTGTTGTTTTTCAAAGATATGTACTATTATTGTTTAAAATGTTAACATGACCTGACTATGTCCCCTAACGGTGCAGTCAACATGTTCAAATCAAATATTCATGGGTTTCAAGCTATGGCAGCGTCCTCCGTGGTCATAGCAATTAAGTAATTCAAATTAAAATCTTTTGAATGGAGAAAGATCCTCAAATCCTTTAAAATGGGAAGGAACTGTTTGTCTGAAACCCATGAAAAGCCTTTACTGATAACAATTTGAATGCTGATTTATTCTTGATTACAAAAATAGTGGTGTCACAACATGATGCCAAGTGATTTATGTTATAATTTGGTGTTTTGGTTCAAGATGATTGTCCAATCAGAAAGCAGAATGAGCCCCACATGGCTCTCTCATTTGGGTTGCCAGTTTTAAGGCTGTATACAGTGCCTTTAAAGTCATGTTCTAAACAGATCCTGATCAAAGACTGGCACTGGTCCTGAGTCTTTGTGCTTTTGGAAACTTTGGTTTAAATGAGACATATTTTGTAAGAGGAAGTTTTATTAGCTTTTAACCATGTTATAAAAGTGTTGAGGAGATCTCCCAGCGGCATTTAAAGATGCGTCAAATGCAGAGGACAATAAAGTAACCTTAACCTCATCATTAGTTCACCCAAAGTTGTATTTCTATTGATTCATGCATATCTGAATAATAAGATGAGATAAACCTTCATTTGCCCCACAGTGGGGAAATTCAATCCTGTATCATCCTGCAGTGGAGGCTTAATCTCTCAGAAAATGTCTGTTTTCACATACCCCCTATCCCCGCCTCTTTCTCTGTATTTACTATTTTAAAAACTAAGTCAAAGAACTGCAAGCCGAAGTAATATATACCGAAAAGTAATGATGCATGTTTCCATTACTTTTACATTACATTTTTAGCAACTACCAACATGGCAGCAAGTGTGAAAAAACAATAGTACATTTGCAGTTTATCGTTCTGAGTTGCAGTGCGTGTATCTTTCCCCATTATAAACCTTCCCTGCTGTATATGCCTCTGTGAAGTGTTGCAATAAATCAACAGTGTCCCCGTTATAAACCCTCCCTGCTGTATAAGCCTGTGTGTCGTGGTGCAGTTTCATTGTGAGCAGATGTTACAGAGACACGTGTCCCTCCTGGATCTGCATCTGTCACTGTCAAACTAATCCCCACATGAGCCGGTACTGTCCACTACAAATGCACGGCATGGAGGAGACCACTGTAACAGTGATTTTTATATCTACAATAAAAAATACCCTAAAAGATTTACCATTTTTATAAAGGGCCCATATATGCTATTGCTTATGTTGTTTCCTCATCAAAAACACACCTGGAGTTGTGTTTTGTTTCATTCACACATAAAACAACGAGTTCTTCTCTCAAACAGAAAACCCCACCTTGTGATGTCATGTGGTAATATAGGAAGTGCTCCACTGTGTTTTTAAACTCCATACACCTTCACAAGAATTGTTTGGATGATTTCAGCTCTGGAGTTGCCAATCACTACTGAACTAAAGGTAAAAAGCAATTGCTAACTTGAGAAGTACAACTACGTGACATCACAAGGTGGAACTGCACATTTTGAGCTTTGGAGATGTAGACAGCCTAATAATAAAGTTACTCAAACATGTTTGAATGAAACTAAACACAACTCTGGATATGTTTTTGATTATAACATGTCTTAAAGCTAAAAGCTAAACAAGAATCAATTTTGTGTAATAAAGGACCTTTAATATTTTTATGGTGGCCCAAAGCAAAGAATTTGCATTTTAATGTTCAATTAAAGATGCACTATGTAACTTTTCTGGTGCAGGGTATGATGCTTGTCTGTATTTATAGAGATGTGATTGCTCTGCGTGGAATATTCCACAGTACGGCATTAAAGTGATCAAAAACATGCCTTGTGGCATCACCTGCTTATCTCCATGGAGACAGATTAGTTAATACAATGCTGTGGAATATCCCAAGCAAAGCAATAACATGACATATATAATTATGATCGGCCACCTTTCCTGTTTGTTTATTTACTAATACGTATTAAAGGAGCACTATGTAAATTTCATGGTCGATGGAACGCAGCCTGCTTGTCTCATGGAGATGCATTGTCTAGAATGCTCCACAATATGTATTTAAACTTATATTTATAATTGTTTCAGACTTTTTCATCATATGAATACCTTGGAAAATAGATGCTGTGGAACATTCCAGGCAAAGCAATAACCTTTCTACAGCAGAAAGGTTTCATAATATTCAAAACTGTGTGAGCACTGGCACAACTGTCATTATAAATAGATTTTATCATTACAATTAATTCAAATTTGTAAACACATTTGATTGTTTCAGAGTACAGAGCATAGTCACTCTCTCTTTAATCCCCACGTGCTCTGCTCCTGCATGCTCCTGACCCTATAGCAGATATACATGGTGAGATGTGGGCCAGATGTGAGGGTTCAAATCCTGGTTTAGCCTTGTGTGTTGCCACGTGCAAAGCTGCCATGACTCTGCCCATTCCTGCCTCTAATCACACCCCCTCACACATCTAACTCCACCCACTCACACCATGACTCCACCCCCTCCAGCTGTGCTCGTTTTAACTCCGCCACTCCTGCTCTGACCCCGTCCCTCATTACCCTAAACCCGCCCTCTCATGTCCCTGACTCCACCCCTTCCAGCAGCACCCACTCCGCTCCAAAGCTCTTGTCCACTCCTCCCTGGACATCAGTATTCAGTCTACATCTGTTCACACTGGAGGCAGTCTGGAGAGTTATTTTCAGTTTTTTGGATTTGAAGTAAATATTGCAGTTTGTAATTTTCATTTTATTAAATTTTAATAATTTTGTTGTATTTAAATTTTTGGGGGGAGACTTCAGGTTTTTCTGGAGAGGATGCGTGCTCTTTTGGACAGCAGTTGGATGCGATTTGCTCCGGCCGGGAGAGAGTATGAGTGGCCCACCGGAGCTCCACTGACTCAACTCAAAGAGGTGAAAAATGACAATATTTACAATAACAATATTTAACACTATCAGGAGGAAATGCATGATTGTTACACATAATTTTGTGTTTATTTTTTATTTAAAGGGGATGTACCCAATTTATTTCTTATTTAAGTTTAATTTGTTTTGCCCCAGTACAGATATATTGTATAAGCAGCTCTAAAGTCAAAATAAGTCCACTGTGTGCTGCCTGCCTCTCGATATAAAGCAATTTTATCCCTGGCAAACCAGGAAGTGCACTGTTACCATGCTAGTTGTTGTTAGCTTTACCGTGACAGCCAAACCCTGCTCTGGTCTCTGAAAGTTGTAAAAAGCGCTTATAAACTCATCACTGTGAATTTAATCGGTTCTGCTCACATTTTTATATTCTATAAACATCAACAGTCAAAAATAGTGTGCAGTCCCTTTAAATTTAACCCAATGCATGATACTAGTTATCTGCAGGAACATTTTACTGTTTGAAATATTACGGAGATAAAATGGCATTAACGTTCCACATATTATTCTCCATGGAGACAAGAACATATATAAGTTCAATGCCATATTATGGAACATTCCAGGTAAAGCAATAATATCTCCATGGAGAGAAGAGCAAAGTCATCACCAGAAAAGTTAAACGTACCTTGAAGTGGGCTTTACTGATGTAGAAGACCTTCCCAAACACAGTTGGAAACATGCATTTATTAATGTTTATATCTCTCTACTTTAAACTGGGACTAAACACCAAAACTCTCCCCACAACCACATTTTAAATAGAGCTGCTAAACTGAGCAGTACTTGGAAAACTAAAAGGGCGAGTAAGGGGGGAGGAGGAGCAGCGATCGGTCTAACAGGTATCCACACTTCAAACTCTGCCCCTGCTGCCAGGTGTTTGTAATCAAAAACACCTGTCTATAATCAAGGCAGTCTTTTGTGATGTCACCAACTACTGGAATTTGCAGTGGCCACTGGAACAGCACAAATTTAGATTTAGGCATTTTTGACCACAAAGCTGCAATGCAAATGTACCTAGTTTGCACTAAAATAGCCAAATAGTAAATAAGAACCATAAACTGTATATATAAAAGGACAAAGCTAACCTGCTAGCTGCCGCATTCCGAACAGGACGTGAGCATGAGCATGATTCGACTCCAGTTCACTTTCTATTTAAAAAACATCACCCCTCTCTCTGTAACTGCTGCTGTCAGGCTTGTCATTCTGACCTTAAAATGTTCTTATTAATCTGCTCTACGTGATCCTGATGTTTTTATTTAGCTATTTCATCCATAAATCAAGATATGAACATTAATAATAAACTAATCTTGTTTAACCGAGGCCACTCCCACTATCACGAGCAATAGGTAGGACAGACAGCGTTGCTAAATGAAGGGAAGGGGCCTTACCTTCAACACCCTTGCTCCTGATTGGCTTTTTGGTTGCTATGACACTTGTACTTCAAATTCCACACATGTATATACACAGTTGAAGCCAGAAGTTTATATACACTGTCTGACATGAAATCAGACTACTTTTCCTGTTTTTGGTAAAATGCCAGAATAATGGCAGAAAGAAGAATTTTTAAGACATTTTTTCAGTCAGAAGTTTACATACAGTAAGATTACTATGCCTTTAAACAATTTGGGAAAACGCAGATGATGATGTCATGTCTTTGGAAGCTTCTGACAGGTTTATCAACAACATTTGAGTTCATTAGAGACACCCCTGTGGATGTATTTGAAGGCACACCTGAAACACTGTTTCTTTGTGTAACATCATGGCAAAGTCAAAAGAAATCAGTCAAGATATCAGGAAGTATATGGATTTCATGGTAACACCATGAAAATGTTCAGCCATCATACCGCTCAGGAAGGAGATGGGTTCTGTGTCCCAGAGATGAACGTGCTTTGGTCTGAAATGTGCAGATCAACCCAAGAACAAAAGCAAAAGACCTTGTGAAGATGCTGCTGAAGCTGGTAAGAGTGTGTCATTATCCACAGTGAAACGAGTGCTGTACCGACATGGGCTGAAAGGCCACTCTGCAGGAAGAAGCCATTACTCCAAAAGAAACATAAAAAAGCCAGATTACAGTTTGCAGATGCAAACAGGGACAAAGACCGTAATTTTTGGAGACATGTCCTGTGGTCTGGCGAAACTAAAATTGAACTGTTTGGCCTGAGAACACCATCCCAACTGTGAAATAAGAGGGTGGCAGCATCATGTTGTGGAGTTATTTTGCTGCAGGAGGGACTGGTGCACTTCACAAAATAGATGGCATCATGAGGAAAGAACATTATGTGAAAATACTGAAGCAACATCTCAAGACATCAGCCAGGAAGTTAAAGTTTGGGCACAAATGAGACTTCCAAATGAACAATGACCCAGAGCATACTGCCAAACTGGTTACAAAGTATTGAAAATCTATGGGCAGACCTGAAAAATCATGTGTGAACAAGGCGGCTGTCAGGAGGAATGGGCCAAAATTCCTGCCAACTATTGCGAGAAGGTTGTGGAAGGATATCCAAAACGTTTGAGCCAAGTCATACAGTTTAAAGGCAATGGCACCAAATACAAATAAAATGTATGTAAACTTCTGACTTTGAAGAAAATAATGAAAAATTTTCTAAAAATCCTTCTCTCATTATTCTGGCATTTATCAAATAGAAATAATTTTGATAATCCTAATTGACCTAACATAGGAAAAGTTTAGTTTTGAGTTCATGTCAGACAATGAGAAAGAAAAGTGTATGTGTCTTTTTATATAGTGTATGTAAATTTCTCGTTTCAACTGTATATCCAAAATAGCTGCTATAACTGCTAGCTTTAATTGGCTTCATTTGACTGGAGCCTAATTCTGTGGGTGATGTGACACTCCCTTAGTCCACTCCTTTTTACAGTCTATTCTAGGAACAGTAGATAAAGCTATTAAAACCATTTACACAGTTTAGTAGTGAAAAAAGTGGATTTAGTGTTTAGTTCAACTTTAATGTCTGCTCTGTATCTTCTCTGTAGGAGGACAATTGGAGTGAGTTGGACCTGTCTCTCCAGCGCAGCCCAAACCTCCCGCTGTACGTGCTGCTGCCAGTTGGGTCAGTTCTGGTTCTAGTGCTTCTGGTTGGCCTCTGGCTCCGTCGTTGTTCCGGGTCTAAATTGGGTCTGTCCCGCGTGATTGCTCTGGATCTGGAAGACCCTGAAAGCCAAGCCGAGATCCTGTCCTCCCTCACCCGGAATGCTGAGAGACTCAACAGTACGAGCTCTGATGGCTCCGATGGGGTCTTCGTCATGGTGTATCTGCCCCCGCCTTACGACCAGAGCCTCAGCCGAATCACCCGCGCCAGCCTGTCCAGCACAGGGGACCTGATACCCAGAACCAGCCTGAGTAGCTCCAAAGACCCAGAGGAGACAGAGGAGTACAAGACCCCAGGAGAATTTGTCTGACAACCAAGAAACATTTACATAGACCATTTTGCTTTATAATGCCATACATCCATCTGCTTTATCCTGGTTATACTTGAGATTCTTATGTACAGACCTCTATTTATTTCAAACCTGCAAGCACCCAAGCCACTAAGTGACAAGCCCACCAAGACCAACTTAAATCCGCAGCATCAGACCACTGCAAGAGAGTAAACCATGTCATGGATTAGGACACTGCTAAGGTCATGGGCACAGAGAGCAACAAGTACCATTGTTGTATCAGGGAAGTACCATTGTTGTATCAGGGAAACCATCGAGATCCTGACGTAAATCAGGATGAGGGGAGTGTACCAACTCTCACACCTGGGATACAATTCTGAAGAAGTTGGACTACAGATAGCTCTGTCATCCTACAGCTCCAACAAGGAAGACAGCGCCAAAATCAGTTTAAATCAGCAGACACTTCACAGCAACATCTCATGACACTTGATAAATGCAGCAGAGTGCAGCCGAAACCGTCAAGGTATGAAATAAATAAAGGTCTGTAAACATAAGAATCTTAAGTATAATCAAGAGAGATTATGCATTAACATAATTTTTTTTTCAAGAAATGCTCCTTAACATTCTGACTGAATGGCACTGAGTGGCAGAACTGTGGACAACTTAACTGTCAAAATGTGTTTTGACACATAATTACTTCCTCAACACACAGACTCAGAAACATCTTCTTTAAGGAGAGAAAGACAATCAGTTCAACTGTATTACCACAAAGTCTGTATCCACAGTTACTTTTCTATCACCTTATTTTTAATGTGCATTTTGAAGATTCACAAAAGTAACGGGAGGTGAAAACAAAACATATTGCATTTAGAACCCTTAATTTGCATAAAAGTTTTTTCACTCGCTTCAGGTGGATTTTGATTTAAGTACATAACAGTTAAAGTGCATTTTGAAAGGTGGAAACACATTTAGCTGCATTAAGTTATGTAGCAAATATAAAAACCCACGTGACTTTTGGACTACATACCTGCACTAGACTGGAGGGGACTCAGGTGATGAACAAAGGCAAAATAATCCCATCATGCCGGTTGTTGTTGGCCCGAAATCCTCCAGAGGAGCACAGCTAAACAAACTTCGTTGCACCGCACAATTTTTGAAGTTGGAGCTAAAAAACAAACGATGTTGGCCAACTAATGGCTTGATCAGAGACATATCTGTGCTGCCTAATCTTCATTAGTAGAGTAACTCAGGAAAAGTTTATGCTCGTCCAACGTTGTGGATAAGACTTCAGCGGTTGTTATTTTACAACTGATTTCCCTGCATTTTTGATCTGGCAATTTCCCAGTAAATTACCGGGAATATGCAAAGAAGGCTTGTGTGTGAATGAAGCCAGAAAGTTGCCAGGACCATTGCTTGGTTTCCTTGGTTACGCTGCATGGTTATGTTCAAGTCTCATTAAATCTAAATGATGCAGCAGTGCATTGCTATGTGTGAGAGAGCACAGAGAGCCAAATGCAGATTAAGTGGGAACGGAACAGATCCAGCAATGTTCTGGGACTGGTGCATGTGTGAATGGGGGTCATTGCTAAGTGTTCTGGCATGTTGTTCCCGGCAATTTACTGAGACCTATGTGTGAATGGGGCTATAGTCCCTCCAGCATCTTCCTCGGGACTTCCTCCTGGTGGGACACGACGTCCAGGAGGCATGCGGGACAGATGCCCGAGCCACCTCAGCTGGCTCCGCTCCAGGTGGAGGAGCAGCAGCTCTACTCCGAGCTCCTCCTGTGTGACTGAGTTCCTATTACTATACTACTGCTACTGCTTTTACTAATGCTGGAACTACTATTACTGTAATTAATATTCTCTGAGGGTGGGATGAGACACAGTTTTCACAAGATGAGACAAGACACCAGACGAGAATGAGATTTTGAGATCATCATTTCTGAATAAATTGTGTGGACCAGTGTGCAATTTTGGCCACACAAATTTTTATTTATTTTATTTTTGTAACAATAGTTTTTGCAAACACAGCTTCTCAAGTTTACCCTTTTTATAAGAGCCATATGTAAATGGATGGCAAAACAAAACAAAACAAAAAATCTCATCAGATCATTTTTCTCATGTGTGGCAATTTTATCTCACGAGATCTTGTCCCATCCCTAATATTTACAACTATAACTCCAATGTACTGCAGTAATAATACAAAAACTACTATTACTGATAGTTTTACTAGTAATTCCACAGCCACTAAAACAACGGCTTCTTCAATAATATCACCACTATTCACAAGTACTTGTATAACTACTACTACTACTCTGTGTAATCAGTTATCCAGGTATGATCCATAGTAAAAGAAAAATTTAATTCTGTCAACTGAACAAAAAGTTGTAGGAGTGAAGACATTTCACTGCTCATCCAAGCTTCTTCTTCAGTTCTAGTCAGATCACTGGTGGACACTGCCTTATATCTATCTGAAGAGAGGAGCTAACTACACTGAAACTAACACACCTGTTGTTTACAGTTTCTGTTTGTTAGCTAGGTCTATTGAACTACCCTAAGTGTGAACTGTGCCTGAGTCATATTAGCATAATCATTCAGGCCCCTAATGGGTGCTCTCACACCTATTAGCATACAGGCTAGCCCTATTGTTTCCTGGTTTAGGTTTAGGTCTAAGGATGGAGTTATAAATAGGAGATTAATGATATATAAAGCGCCCATTCCTTTTTAAAGATGGATTGTCTTTCCCAGCAAAAATTGCCTCTTTAACTCCCCTCTCAAACCATTTCTTTTCTTTGACTAAGATCTTCCAAGGAGTGGTTAGTGGCTTTGAGATGGAGATGTACGGCAGATTGGGATCCAGAGCTGCTCTTGCGACGGTGTTGGTACATTCTCTTATGGAGTGGCTGTTTAGTTTTCTCCAATACAATGTTCAGTTCACTGCACTCTTCACTGAATGGAGGAGACCACGTTGCTTTGTTTGTGGCTCGGGGTTTTGTCCTTTGGGTGAACAAGTTTCTGTCTGTTTGTAGGTTTGAACTAGACAAGAATTTCATGCTGTCTGAAAATCCTTTGGAGCTTTTCAGACACATCT